>JANRGW010021276.1:0-28582 GCA_024733675.1 Psilopsiagon aymara
CTCCAGCGTATCAACTGAACCACCCAGCTTGGTGTCATCGGCAAACTTGCTGAGGGCACACTCAATCCCACTGTCCATGTCACCCACAAAGATGCTGAACAAGACCAGTCCCAACACCAATCTCTGAGGGACACTCGTTACTGGTCTCCAGCTGGACATTGAGCCATTGATCACAACTCTTTGCCTGTGGCAATTCAGGCAGTTCTTTACCCACCGAGTAGTCCACCTATCAAATTGACCAATTTAGAGACAAGGATGTCATGTGAGACAGTGTCATATGTTTAGCACGAGTCCAGGTAGATGACACCAAATGGTCTACCCCTGTCCATCAATTCAGTAGGTCCATCATAGAAGGCCACCAGATTGGTCATGCAGGATTTCCCCTTAGTGAAGCCATGCTGTCTGTCACCAACCATCTTGCTGTTATTCTCATGTGCCTCAGCATGCTTTCCAGGAGAACCTGCTCCAAGATTTTGCCAGGCACAGAGGTGAGGCTGACTGCTCTGTAGTTCCCTGGGTCATCCATTTTCCCCTTCTTGAAAATGGGGGTTATATTTCCCTTTCTCAAGTTATAATATAACCCCAGCATGGCTTCACTAAGGGGAAATCTTACCTGAGAGTCCCTCTCCAGCATCCTTGTAGGTCCCCTTCAGATACTGGAAGGCTGCTATGAGGTCTCCATGCAACCTTTTCTTTTCCAGGCTGAACGGCCCCAGCTTTCTTAGGCTGCCTTCATGTGGGAGGTGGTCCAGCCCCCTACATCTACATTACTGATTTGGTTTGATGCAGAAGTTCACTTTTGAAGCATATCTCACTGTTGAATCAGTCTATTGTGCTTTGTCTTGCATCATGTAGCAGTCTGAGAATATAATGTGGATCCTTTTCGCATGAATCAGATCCAGAAGTTGCCCTGTAGGAGTGCACCTAGTGCAGCCCAGCTGGTACTGATCTGTCAGCCCATGGCATCAAACTTAGGCTTAGTCTAAGTGAAACCCCCAAAACACATACAGTGTGGATATTACAGTCTCAGCAGCAGCTCTTTCTCATTCCATACCTGCTCTCACAGCACTGAAACAATTGCTAATACAGGCAGAGAAGATGTCTACAGGCTTCTGACTGCTTGGCTTCTGAAGAGGTTATAACCCCTGTTTCGTGCTTTTCTTATCCTCTGCTGAAATTTCTACCTTTATATATCATGGACATGAAGCAGCATATCATTACGTTGATTGCAGTGCCCATTTTTTCTTTCTTGCCTTTTTTATAAAATAAAATAATCCAAAAATGCAGCTTATGTAGAAAAACAGTTGGTAAAGAAAAGCCTCTGTTTTGCACAGACACCTCAGCATTTAGTTCTGTCTTATACTCCAGCTTATCTCAATTTACTTTCAAGCAATGATTCAAACAGAAAAATGTGCAAAAGTACCAGGAGAGGCATTCTATTAAAAGTCCTCAATATAGTGCATAGGTGCAGGCAATAAGCAGGCTATAGCTATATCCACCAGCTGCCCTTAGCAACCACTCAGCAGTGAGAAAAGAGCCTGACTCCTGGAATAAAACCTGCAGGATAACACATTTGCAACAGCAGTATTTTTACTATTAGAGTACAATTGGACACCCACTTTGGAATAGTTATGCTTGGTTAGGAAGGTGAAGAAACTGTTTCCATTCAAAGCAGTCAATGCCGAAGTGGAAAATCAGTTATGTTCATCACATCCGTGGTTTTCTAGGATTCCTCGTATATGCAGCCATGTAGATGCTATTGATTTGATGTTTTCTTAAGTCCTTATTGTGTGAAGAAGCTCCTCATCATTCTACCACATTTCCTTTATTCAGATTTTATAGAACTATTTTCCCTTGAAAAACCTGTGTGATGACATATTTTAACACAGGAAGGAAACTATTTTCAAGGATTAAATTCAAATTTATACTATGCTTTTGTTTAAAAAAAAAATCCTAATTTTAACAATTTAATCCCTTAAAATTAATTTTAAGTTAAAAATTCAACATTCAAATAAGTATAAACCTATTAAAGTGACATTTTGTATGTCTGATCCTACCCTGATTCTTCAGGAGACAATCAGTCAGAACAGAGGGGGCAAAAAGGCATCCAACACAGAATGGGCTCATGTTAAATTTTGCCTGCTCTGATATAGAAATGAAACTGATGACAACTTGGTCTGGATTTTCACAATTTTTAGATCTGCTGTAACATTCAGAGTTGTGCTTCCCACCCTTTAAGGTTTTTATTTCATACCTTTCCTGACAATGAAAAACACAATGTGATGTGTGATTTTCATATGATTTTTTTTATTTTGTCTCCCTTTAAGGATGATGTTTTAAAATAGCTTTAGACTGCATTTGTGTAAAAGATGACATTCACAGATAAATTGCACTGAAACACCAGAAATGTCATCAGCTTCCAACAGGATCTTTTTTTGGCATGCATATAAAGCTGGCCATCTCTTTTGCTTCCTAACAAACATTTATGAGTAGTCAATACTCAGTAGTCTCTGCTAAATGCAGCATCTATTCTTCTGTTTATGTGTGTGTTTTCTATAACAAAATTCCCACTTCACCTTCAATCTGGAAAGTGAGGATAAAGTAGAGATGCAAACGGTGAACTGGAAATTAAAGGAATGAAGCTGAAGAAAAGATGGTTCCTGCTTCCATTGCTCTGAAGCAAAATCTCATTAACATCACTGAAGGCAGCTTTTCATAACTGTTTCATTTGGTACCAACATTCCCAAAAGTTGGAGTTTCTTCATGCCATGAGAAATTTTCAACTGCAGGTCAAAAGAGGGTCATGTTTCCTACCCGAAGAGCTTGGACCCTCAGCCCAGACACGAGAAACACTGCAGCAAGGTCATGGGAAGGAACAGAGGTTCCTGCAGGTAGGCAAAGTGCAAATATTTGGGTTATTTTTCTGCAGGAAGCTAATGTTTCAACTTGCTTATCTGTTTTGTTTCAACTCAGTTTGCAGCCTTTGTCTTGCTGAGCTGGGAGATGGTGATTTGGGATTTGGATCACATTTGTGTTCCCGAATGAAGTCAGAGTGTGCTTGCTTGGAGGGAAATGTGTTACTGCTGTTGCTTGCTTGACGCTGCTGCTGTTGATTGAAAGGAGCCTGCTGAGGCTTACTGCTGAAATTACAAGAATCTCCAATAATGCCACCGACAGCCCTCAGAGGGGGATGGAAAACACAGAAGGGAAAATATCAAGGTAAAATTATGTTGATGGTGAAGTTAGCAGTTTATATAAACTGTTACTGTTACAAGCCCAACAATGACCTTTTCTCACATAGGCTGATGGAGCTTGTTCCAGGCAAAACTATTTTCAAGTGTGCTCACAAATGAGGATTTTGCAGGGTACTGGCAGTTTCCATTTGAGTCACCTCTTGAGAATGAGACAGGAGCAAGAATACCAGGGGCCAAAGCACACCAGTTTGTGTTGATCGACTTTGGGCCTTAAGCATGGCAGGAATTTGGGAGCAAAGAAATGCTCTTACTGACTATTCACACACCATTTTCTGTTTCTCTTCTTTTCCCATTGCTTCTGATCTTTTCACGTCACTAACTACACAGTGCTTACTTCACTCCAATCCTTAGATACTTGTCTTCCATAAACATGAACAACCACCATACTAGTGGTTATGGCAAAAAATCTCACCACTCAAAATCGGCATAAAAACATTCAGAATCTCCCTTTTTTCAAAGAGCTGGGTAAACACACTTTTTAACCAATTTCAAAGCAATTTGACTTCAGTCAATCGCTGAGAATTAATAGATCAGAAAGCATCCCATTTTCTTAAGAAGGGTACCACAGAGACTGTTTGGAAGGTAATATGTCAGAGGAGTCAGAACATACCTCCTTCACTATACTGACCCAGTGAAAACTGAGTCTCCAGCAATATCATCCTGGTATGTGGACTCCATTCACCAAGATACCTCTGTGTAGCTACTGAAGCATTGGAAGTAACTCAATTATTAAAGGTACTTTAAAAGCTGCTTTTGAAATTTTATATTAGATAGGAAAGAAAAATAGGTGGAATCATAAAAATCAGAGTAAAATATGTGAAACAGCCTCCTTTTATTTTGCTTCTAACCCTAAAGAGCTGCGGTCCGTCCAATTACTGAATAGATAAATTTCAAAATAGTTACATAGTGCTTGCTTGAAACACATCTGAATGTGTGTTTCCTTCCTTTATTTTGTGCAATCATTTACTTTATTGCCAAAAGGGCAATGTATTTTCTTGAGGCACCATTGAACATACAGCCGTGCTTGCTTGCTTTATTCATGTGAGTGCAGAACTTGATGGTCATTTACCAGCATGGCTGCCCACCCACTGTTCATTCCATTCCCGTGTCCTCAGGCTTTCCAACTTAACTCTCAGCAAGGCACTAGCTCAAAATATTTCATTTTCAGTCCTCAGAGTCATCAAGATGGAAGCCACCACAGAGAAGATAACTTCTGTCAAGCATGTGGTACACACAGCTAAGTGGCTGGTGCTAGACTTGTCTGTCTGATGCCAAACCAGACTTCAGTGGAGAATTATGGACACCAATGTGACAGCTAGCCCACAGCAGGGACCTGAGGCCTTCTGGAGCCAAATATATGAGCTGGAGCATGACAGCCAAGCTCTGTATTTGATGCTGTGAAAGCTCTCTCTTCTCTAGACCTGGCACCAAGGTGGTAATAAGCAAGAATTGCTTTTCAGATTTACATCCGAACAGGAGAAACTATTCAGAAAGGCTGATACAGGCAATGTTCTATTCATCCTAAATGTTGCCAGACAAAATAAACTCCAAAAGCAGCATTTGTTCTAAGGAGAACTGTTTGAGGAAAAGCTGGCCAACTTGGTCAACCCCTGTACCCCAAACATGACAGCAACAGCACCCAAACCAGATACAGAATTTGTAGGGTATGTACGTGCTCTGCCTTCATGAATGGTTAACACCAGAAATGGTAGAGTGAACAGGAACACAGTGTCTTGAAAAGTTAAAATTTGATTACCCTCTAAATCTATCTCAAGTGGGAGTGATTCATTGACACAAGTAGACACAACAGCAAGGAATCCACCATTAAACACAGACATTTTTCATTTATTGATTTCATTAAACAAATACTAAGCAAGGCATGCAATTACCAGTCAAGGAAAACACATTGTTATTAATGGGTGCAAGGAAACAGTCCTGAGAGAAAAACAGCAGTAGGTTGAGCAGAGAAGTGTGCAGAAGCTATAGCTAAGTTATGCAACCCAGAGATCATCTTTGCATCACAGCTTCCAGCCCAGTGGGAGTCTTATCTATGACTTTGCCCCCTAAGCTGTTATCCATATAGCAATGTTAACAATATATGTCATCTGGAAATTAGTCTCCAGCTCTCAGCAGCATAGTAGATAATGACATGTAGTGACTTCTTATATTGTGTTTCAAACATCCTCCAGTAAGATACATTAACAGTTGACTTTGTTCTCTTGCTGGAGGCTGTGAGCCAAAAGATGAAAGAAATTAAGAAAATAAAGCATGCATAAATGAAAAAAAAAGTCATTACATTCCCTATGCTTCAGAAGGACCAATGGCCACATGGTTTATTAAGATGATCCTGAATTATGCAGTGAAAACTCCATCATAGAGTCAACCAAAGCACAGCTGGCTTGACTAGGCAGTTGCACAGAAGTATTTGTCTGTAACTTTTCCTGGATGTTTTTTCTTACCAAATATGCTGTAGGCACATATGTGTGCAAAGTTTTTAGTGGAACAGTGCTGTTACTGAATTCAATAGCATGCACAAATTCACACATTGTTAAGAGTTTTGCTGAATATGAACCTTGGGTTTCCCACTCAAGAACAGCAACATCATCTCCTTTTAACCAGTGCTTCCTTTAAAAAAGAAATCAGCATCAGATACTGATCTCTGACACAGCTGAAATTCCTTCATGGATTGTGCTGGTAATTCAAGCAATACACCAGTTCTTTATGAAGAGGAGTTCTCAGCATCAGAAGTCTACCTGAAATTAGCTTGTATTTCATTCGGGAAATGTCACACTCATTGTTTCATGTCAGCTTAAGCAGCCAAACAACCTGAAGGGGAAAGAAATGTCCTCATTTACACAAGTCTTATCCTGGTTTATAAGTATCTGCTTTCTAATTACTAGAATAATTTTCTAAGAAATGATGGTATGTTGAGCTCTTCCCAGAACACTTATGAAAACTTTGTCCCTGCACAACAGAGCCTTTGAGTAAAACAAGCTGAAAATCCATTGCAAAGGCTATAGTGGTTTTGTCTCTGAGGCAGCCATTTTTCTGTATCACTCCAACACCAAACACAGGTACCTTTCAGCTTCTTTATCCACTCCAGGCAGGATCATCCACCTCCTGGCTCTTCCTTGGCTCTGCTTCCCCTTGGTGCAATTGGCAACAGAGGAGCAGCAGGACTGTCAGTGTGCTTACTAGCATGAGGGGCTGTGATCCTCAGGGATTTGCTTGGAAAGCAGAGCTGAGATGCTTATCACTGGGGTTGGCTCCAGAAACATCTCTCATGGTTTTGGGCTCACATTTGCTCATCCAGGTTGTGTGTATCCACACAATTCCCTGTTCTGTTTTCCTCCTGTGATCACAACCCACAAAAGAAATAAAAGTCCATAAAAAGCTTGATAAAAAAAGTTCAATAAATAATAAAAAAAAAAATAAATAAAGCTAAAAAAAGAGAAAGAAAGCACTAGAATGCCACTCAATATAAGAGCAGCTATGGTCTAACAGCAGCTCCATTTCAGAGCAGAGGCCAAGTCCTAAGCAAGGGTCAGCCTCTGATAGCTTTAATCATGTTACAGTATCAGTTGTCCTGTTCCTGACATGAGCTGACACAGGGGATGACAGAAGCTGGTTCCATCTCAGAAGAAAATAGAGTTTGACTTTTCTCATGTCTCTGCCTTCAGTGAGTGAAAGGAAAAGAATGCATATAAGAGTAAGCATACATCTATGTCTTACCTTCTATCTTACATGGCTTTCCTCCAGTCACATGTTCACGTTGCAGCAAATTCTGTCTCATCACAGCAATGGCCACCCCCTGTGTCTGTCTCACACATGAGAAAAGCAAGCGCTGGATATGCAATTTGTTTTCCACGTTTTGTTTGGCTCTGACATGGCCAGGGAATATAGGGCTACCCTTGGGCAGTGCTCTCTGTGTTTGGAAAGAGCCTATATTGGTCCACAGGCTCAGCTGGTAAAAACAAGAGAAAAATGTGAAAAACACAATTCAACACGCACTGAAGCTCAGGCTCCAGACCCAGAACTTGTTTGTTTTCTGTTCAAGGTTTGAATTCTTCTAATACAGTGCCTGTGTGTGCATATGTGAGTGTGTGGTTTGGCTTCAATATTTCCTTCAGGAATGTGTCCACACAGCTAAACAAAATATCTCCCTGGGGGCAGCTTGTGCTTTACAGTTGCTGCAGCACAGAGAAGAAATCCGATTTTACAAAGACAGAAATGGAGTACATCCTGCCAGGGTATAAGAAAAGCTTCATCCTTGACAACATTAACAACCAAATTAAAATTAAAAAATAATATTTTACTCCAATGCATTTAGAACAGGAGCCTTGAAAACTTGTCATCTCTTTGGGAAAACAATGGGAGATAAATGCATGGAAATAATATGTATTTTCTAGCTATAAAAGGACTATGACCAGCCACCTTTTCCAAACTGCTCTTTAAACATGTTTCACATGCTTTGTAAGTCATTTTTTTCCCCTGAGGCTTGGTCTGTTAACAAAGAGCTGTATTAAATACACATGAACAAAAAGATCAGCTCAGAGCTTTTCCTTGTGTTTGCAAATGTTGATTCCCCTACAGGGCTACTCAGGCCTGACACCAGGTCTCTCTCAACGAGGGTTCAGCATCCTCAGGGAGCAACAAATACATTTATCCTTTTCCTAGCAAGTTCAACACTGGATAGGAAGGCTTAGAAAATTCATCTCACTAAAGAATTTTTTTTTTGTTCCTACTCCTATCAAAGTATAAAGCTAAACAGAGACGGTTTACTGGCATCAAGAACCGATACACTGTGCTTGGAAATGTAACCCTTCTTTGAAAAGTATGTGTAAAGCAGAATCAAAGAGTCTGCTTTGATCACTTTGGTACTTTCCTGAATGTTGTTTGGTTTCTTTGACTTTGTTCGATCCATTTCTCTTTGGTGCCAGAGAGAAAATGGTGTGGACAATGCTATCATTCTCCACCCGGCACATTGTTTTATTACAGAAGCTCATGTACCTAAATTAAGCAATAGGAAGAATTGAAACCGTGTCTTTTTGATGTGAACAAAGTTGATGCCAACCTTTTTTGTTAGTGTACAATTAATGAATAAAATGGGTTGATGCTCTGAGTGAAGTTCATAGCGTGGCAGCTGCTGTGCTGTCTGTACATGCAGTTTCCCCAGGAGCAGACCCAGCCTTTCTGAGAGCGCCGCACAGCTGTATAGTATTGCTTGTACAGCAGCTTTAATGCTGTATTCAGATTAGAGTCCAGTGGGGCAACTGTATTTCTCTGGACAGTGTGTTACCACATCCTTCTCTGGGCTGGACTCCAAGGCCTCCAGCCTGTATTTCAGGCAGCTGTGGGCTCTCTCCTAGAAAGCCATGGACCATCGCCTTATGCCTCTGCAGCTTCAGTTCTCATATTGGTCAAAGTGATGGCTGCTGTACAGCAGTCAAGGCAGTCCCATTCCAAGGGGCACCACAGAAACAGAGTTTCCAACTTGCCTGGCCTCTGCATTCCTTGTGTGCCTGCATTTCTACTTCTTTGAAAGACAGGGATCTATATGCATAGAGAGATTGTCTACATGGCCCTTTCCACCCCTACTACAGAACTTCCCAGTAACACCTATAGGAAAATGAGCTTTGAATGAGGGAGGCTGTGATGGGGCTGCAGTGCCCTGAGCCACAAAGCTGACAGCCAGCTTTGCCAGAAGAGCAGGACAAGGACACAACTGTTGGAAAAGTAACTGGGGCAACAAGAAATGGGAGGCAGAAGGGAAAAATGCCTACATTGTCCCATCCTCCCCTTCACTGAATATTCTCACTGTTCTTTCTGCAGCCCATGAAGTCTGAATTCATCCTCCTCAATCATGGGTGACCAAAAGTGTACATAATATGCCAGATGAGCAGATCCCTGTTTTTACACTGGTGTCAATATGTCTTTGTCTCTGCTGGTTGTAGCTCCTTTGATGCATCCTAAGATTGCATTAATCTTTTTCATGTCGATTCTGACTAGTGGCTAATATTTATCCCAAGATTAATGAGAAAATGTGTAGTTTGAAACTTGGCACATTTTTTTGTGCCCTCTATCATTGCCATGTAATGAACTCTCATAATACAGTAGAAATTCTATACAAAAATTCAGAGCCAAGCACATAATGCTATTAGATTTAATCATTTCCATCAATCCAGTCTCCAGTGATCTATATTTATTTTTTTAAGCTCTTCCAATCTTCTGTGTCGATACCGGCACCTAAACTTTTGTTTCAAGTTACGTTAGTGAAAAAGTATATGGTAATACTTGTCACAAAGAGAGATTGTGATTAGTATAGTAAAGATAATGCCTCAACCATGTGTCTTTGAGCTACCAGGAAGTCATTATTTCATACAGACTGCTTGGGTATAAGGTAGACGATGAATATATTAACTCTGGATGATTTAAGGTAAACAGACAGGGTTTTCCTTTAGTATTTACCCAAGATTACTGGGGAACTGCTCAGCTTCTTTCCATCTTGTGCGCTCACACATGATTTTAGCCTTTTGGGGCTATTTATTTGAGGAACAATGTTTTAACAAAGAACATTTAAATTGCCATTGCAAACTTTAGCATGACTTTACTCTTGTATACTCTATGTATATGTATATCAGAAGGACACTTTACATTTCAAAGGCTTCTCACAGTTTTTTGAAGAAAGCTTCTTATTTCAAGAGAGCTGCTCATTTGCAAGGGCAGCCTCAGCTCTCAGCAAGAGAGAGCACTGCAGTGACTCACTAGCTCTCACTGCTGATAAGATTGCTTTTTGCCCCAAATGCAGTTCGCCTGGTTTTCAGCTTGGGAAACTTCTTTAAATTCTCCGGTGACTTTGCCAGCTAGACAACGACAGCATCAGAGTGTGAATCACACCATTTCAATGGGCTGATTGTGAAATAAATATGAGCAGAAACAGTAGGGGGTGGCTTTTCTTTAGCAGTCACAGTTTCCTTTTCACTATATGCCCTTAAAATGCCCAGGCAGCCTATTAGTGGAGGGGAAGATTGATAGAATTGCATTTACATTTTAAATCAAGCCAAGTTCTCACTTCCACAGACACAACCCTTCTAAAACATCAAACAAACAAACAAAACAAAACAAAACAAAACAAGAAAAGCTGCAGCCTAACAGAAAGGAGGAAAATAAATGTTAATTTGATTAGTCTTCTAATGGAAATCAGCTTAATGGTCCAAAATTGAAAGTGTAGACATTAAAGACCTTGTCTTTACAGACTTTGCACTACAGACTACACACAAAAGGCACAACACTGAAACTGGGGTATTTCTTCACTCAAAATATTTCTCTTTATGCCATTCCTCAGTGCTTTCCTCAGTACATTACCCAGCTATAATGTTATCCCAGTTTTGTACCATTACTTCTCTTTCCTTTTGGGAATAACTATAACAGTTAAAAGAAACTTTCTAAAACTGAGAGTCAGTAGGCACACTGTTGCTGAGAGAGTCCCCCAAATCCACCCTCAGGTCTGACTTGCCTTTCACCCAGCCAGTGACCTTGAACACCTATTCCTTCCCTGGCTACAGCTGCCTGGGGGCACCCACGCCAAGGTGGGCTATGTTGAGGCATTGTGGGCACTCACTTTAGTCACCCAACTGAAACAAACACAAACTAAACCCATACTCTAGGGACATCTAGTCATCTGGGGATTCATTACATGTGGTTCAGGATCGAAAAGAGAGTCTTCCTCCACTGTTTGACTTTTATCAAAAGGATTTAAAACTGAAAAGTTGCAATGAAGAATGAAATTCAGTTGCAAATGACAATTACATCTGAAACACAGTCTGGTGTTGACACCATCTTCTGACATACTCAGGTATTTATTCTTTTTCTATTTCACAGCAAGCTGACAGAACACAAGCATAATTATTCTCTTCATTGATTTTCTTTAGCAGAACAAAAATAGAGTTATTCTCATCACCTCTGGATTTTACCTGGTAAAGCAGATCATCAACTGTTCCACTCTGGTTTATCCACTTTTGTTTTGTAGAAGAGCATTTGCACCTGTACATGGTACTTCCCACATCATTTGTTTTTAGGACACCGGCAAAGATGGCTTTGAATCTGCATTGTGTCTCTGACAGACAGGACTCCAAAAGGTAATGCTCTTTGTGAAAAACAAGTCATAATGTGTCTGATTAACTCTTGCCTTGGCATCAAGGCTTTTGTGCTACTAGAGCAAATGAACTGAGCACTAGTTTTAATCGAGAGTGAGAATGTGGATCTGCAGGAGTCTGTGACTTGTGCCATTGATTTCAGTGATAGCAGGATTTCTACCACTATGCTTAAATATAAAACATGAAAAGCAGTGTACCAAAAAGAAAGTAGAAATATGGAGACATGCTGTGCTATATTGTCCTGGGTTATCAGCTGGGCTTAAACTACGACCTATATGGACCCGTACTTTATCTTCTCAGCCAGCTGAGAATTTGTTTTACATTGCAGTTGTTCTAGCCTGTTGTTTGTATCTAGAAATACACACAGCAACATAAGCTTTGATGTTTGCAAGTTTCTAGGCAATAATAAACAGAAAACTGACCCTGCTAGCATGCTAAGCAGATAGTAAGAAGCTCCTGTGCAGGCTGCAGCTGAGCAGAGTAGTCTCTTTGGGCTCCTACTTGGCTCTGACCCAACTGTTATACAGAACTGCACTTTCAGTCTCATCTGTTTATATTTTTTTAGTGACATAATGCTTCTGAACGGTGCAGGAATACCGGACCTAGAAAATTAAGTTGCTCATCTCCTTGCAGATTAACCACAGCATAGACAAGAGCTCGTTGGAGGGACAGCACATGGCTCAGGCCTTGGCTTTTTTCAGACGTTGAATTCCCCAGTGGACTTGTATCGGGGACGAATTTGGTAGATGAATACATTTATTTGTATCACCTCTAATGCATTTCTTGCTGGCTGACATGATTTTTCATCATGAGTGTAATTAGGGAGGGTGTTAAGCTGACCAGCAATAAGACCTGGAGCTATCTGCTACATTTGCATATGCATGGGGAGAGAGGTCGCAAGGGCAAGGGAAGGGCTGGGAAGCATGAATAACTAGCTTTTACTACTAAGCACCCCTCTAAACCTGAACAAGGGTCTCTCTACAAAGCCTGTTATTGAGGCCCTGACTTCAGTGTTAATAAAGAATGGTATTACCTTAAGATAACTCGTGTACATAAGTGGTCTCGAAGCCCAGACACCGTGCAGACAAGGCACTTGTGTGCAACAGGGAGGAAAGGAGGCAGCTCTGCCTGAGCCCATGCCCAGCCAGCAAGACAGGCTGAAAGCACCGCTGTTGTTTCACCGAACAAGTCTGTGAGTTACTCTAAAGTAAAATTGCCTTCTTCTTAGCAAGGCCGTGAAGGTTTAAACTCTAAATCCTGCATTACTTGAATCAATAAGCCTTGCAGTCACTGAAAAGTGTATCACCAACGGGGCTAAAACCACATAATCTCCCGTCTCCCTGGTGTTGATGGCTGTGTTCCCACAGTGTCCGTGGGAAATACCATTATTCCTGTTACACAGACAGCAGCCAAGACTCAGACAAGCCTGGCTACATCTGCACCACAGTGACAGACGTTCATGAGGACATCTCCCAGCCATTCGCAGCACTGCCATCATGCTGAGCCACAGATACCCCTGTGGATGCAAGAGCCTGCTGCAGCAGCAGGTTGGACACACCACCCACAGAGACGGCTGGTAAGCACAGCCAGTGCCAATGATTCCCTCACTGGTCCAAGGCAGCACAAGGAAATTATTCCTGTTCCTTACTCCTGCTGTCCTGTCCTGGACCACAGGACTCCCCATTTCCATATGTTTTCCTGCAGGGAAAAAGCCCAGTGCCAGGCTCATGCTGGCAAGACCTCCAGATTTCAGAACATCTCATTTCTTATTCTGATCCAGATGGCTTAGCTGCTTCAACACCCGTTTTATCTAAGAACAGGCTTTTGAGCAGTAACATCTGTTTCCTCAATATATATGTATTTTTTAAAAAATAACAACAACAGTGTAGAAAAAAGAAACCTGCAACACTGAGTAAGCAAAGAGGACTTCTGCTTAACTCTCATGGGGAAACAACATCGCAACCCCAGTGACAGCCCTGGGGTCCTGCCTTGTCCATTGCCCACAGCTTGGCCAAGCCATGCAGATCACCAGCAAAGACTTATTGCTAGTATGCAAGAGAAAAGGAGACACATTGGATTCCCCCACCTTCAAATTGTAGGCATGCTGCTACCATACCCAGCTTCGCTTTTGTACTAGGGGCAGCTGGCAGCATTGTGCCCCAGCACCTTTGAGACCCAGGGCAACGTGTGAGGCTGTCCCTATCCCAAAATTCAGTGCTGATGTCTACAGAAAGGATCAATACAGTGCACTGTTGCACAGAGACGAAAAACAGAACAAAAAAGTAAGACCTTAATCAAAACTCCAGGGTTTCCAAAACGCTCTGTGCTGAGATCGAAGACTGCATGGCAGTTTAGCTCTGCCCTGAAGCAAGAAGTGGCACTTTTGCCATAACAGCCAGCTGACTCACTGGGCTTTGAATCACATCTTAAATACACAGGGCTTTCTCTGTAAAACTCTGGTTTACTTTTCTTTTCCTATTTTTCAATATAATCAGAAGCTCATTTCATGAGGTGTCTAATGGTAGCCCCTGACTATTTGAAAATAAACATTTCCATTTAACAAGTGGATTTTGGTGTTAGGAAGTCAGCAACTTGAAAGGGCTTTTGTCAAAAGTTGGTGGAGGCCCTGGTAGACTGTTCAAACACGGGAGGAATTTCTGTCTGCATAGTGAGTCCTTTGACTTTTAGAAAAATATTATTGTTTGAGTTTTCAGTAACTTGGAAGCAAAATGAACAACATAGCTCAAAACTTAAAAAAAGAGAAAATACATCAATAACACTGTTATGTCATGATAGGCTTCTGAGTTTCCTCTCAGCCCATATGTCTTCTTTTACTATGGAATAGTCCTTATAAAAGAGTAAATAAATGCTCTGTAAATAGCACTCAGGGCTGTAGTGACATCATCAGCTTCAAGAGTTGATACAAAACCTGGAGAGTGTGTATCCTGAGCCCTCGGAGGCCTCAAATGCTCACTGAATTGAGGAGTATGGTAAAGATGTGTCTGTGATGGAGTTGTCCATGTCATGAGGATAATCACAAATACAGTGGTTCTGACTGACTCCTGTTGTGCTCCCTTCTCCTTCTAGCCTGAGCTTTGTTCCACAGACTGGAAGGGCTGTAAATAGCATCTTCTCTACGGAGACAATCTTCAGGTGAGTTTTGACTCTCTGCCCTTTCCCTCTCCTACGGCTCTAAAGACTATTGCTTTTTCAGTATTGCCTCTGAGACTCTATTACAATTTCTGAAGAGCAGCTTGTGTCTCCCTGCTAAAGACCTTCTCTGCCCAAGGCAGGGTACACACCAGGATTAATAAACAGTTTTGCATAAGTGACCGGATAAAAACAGTCACTGAGAAGAGGGTGGAATTTCAGGGGCTTCAGTAACTGTGTATCTGATTCAGAGTTGTGCCTTAAACTGAAAGAACTCACAGTCCCTGGTGTCAATAACAAGTTCTCCTGGAGCTACCAGTGAGCTTCTTAGAGACAAAGAAGTTATTTGCTCATATCTGGACCATAAATTTAATGTACTCAGAGCTGAAGTATAATCATGCTGATGATCTACAGATAGAAAGTAACTGAGAAGAGAGTATCTGTCTTTTTTGAACTGAGTTGAATATTCGGCATGATGAGATGTGCAGAAGCGCTGATGAGCTAATACCCATCTGGGATGGAGACAGCTATGTGTAATCTGGCTCAGGGAGGAGAAGATTTAGGTGAGAAAATTAAACTCTGTTCCTTCCTTTCTTCCTTTTTTTTCTGGGAAAAAAAAAAATAATCTCTTTTTCCTGGTATTTCTAAGGGTAACTCATTTTTTTAACTATATGAGTAGACATCCATGCAGGTAGCTTTCCTTGAGTTAGTTTATATAAGTTCAAAGAGAAACCACAAGGCAGGAATACTGCAGCTGTGTAAAAACTTCAGAGCAAATTACTTCAGCAATTTTGCCCCTTCACAAAATAGACAGGAATATTTTTTATGTGGTTAAATGTTTTAATGAGGCTTGCATCCAACCTTCGCTTTGGTCTCTGGGCCAAGAAGAGCTTGGTCAGCAAGGGAATTGCATTTCCCTCTTCTACAGAAGAACAAGGAAGCGTGGATCATTTCCCATGCCTGTCAGTGGCAACGCATCTTGGCAACTTGTGCAGCTGAATGAATGTCACCTCTTAGGGCAAAAGTTATGGTATGCAGTCTCCAAGCTTAAGGCCAGGCAGATCTCAGCTGCAAAGGTGTGAATGGTGGGTGCCAGTCCTTTTCTTCCCCTTCCTTTTGTCAGTACCTCAGATCACTGCCAACACAATGCACCTTCAAAAACTGAGAAAGAAATGAATTCCAGGTCTCCTACCTTTTGGACAAAAATCATAAGCTGTCAGTGCCACGCAAGTGTTGGGCTTTTCCTCCTCTGGATGTCTACTTGGAGGAATAGGTGGCATTCAGCGTTTATGCCGGGCTCCCTCAGACATGAACACTGAGTGAGGCTTCTATGGCATGGTGCATTCACCCCAACTTGGGAGACAAGTCATCGTGTTAGGCTAGAGGGAGCTACACATTTGCCTCCTTGGCCCTGGGCAATCAATGTAAATCTCAGTTCATAATGTAATACCAAACTGGGGATGGCACCTTTAACATTACCCCATCCTAATGAGAGAGATTTTGAAATAACTTTCAGTTGCCTGAATATGTCCACGACAGAGGACTTGGAGAGTTATTTTGCTGGTGTCTCTTGCCAGAAAAAGAGTGCCCATGAGGCCATTTTTGACATCTATCTTTTTGAACATGACCTACAGTGTTTAATTGTAGTTTGAAATGAAGTCATCACTGTAGGCTTTATATAGGTAAATACCAAGAAAGAGAATATGGCTTACACTTAAAAAAAAATAGAAAAGCAAATGATTCATTTTGACGCCATCATTAGCAGCAGCTGGGTTGCTGTCTTCTTGTTGTGGGAGATCATTTATGGAGTTCAGAAGACTGCTCTTCTGGCAGAGCAAGTACATTTTAGCAGGTTGCCAAATGAGAATGTGATAGAAGCACAATATTTCACTGCTATCCTCAGCTACTCTTTACAATAATGAGATGGTGATTAAGAGCCTGTTTTTTTACCAGCAAGGCTCACATATCCTTTCCTTGGACATGCTCTAGGCAGCTGTATTTAGAGCTATGATCCAGCTGCTTGGGGCCATCTTCACTTCAGCTTCTTTACTTGCCTAGGCAACAACTGTCTTTCCTAGAAATAAGACCCAGCAGCCCATTCCCCAAGGCTGGTCCTAATGCCCCTGAGTCAGGACTCCCAACTTTTCTTTCCCTTCCAAGTATCTACCACTTTAACCTTCTGGAGCACACGATGTTACTAAGCCAATCATTCTTTATGAGAGCAAAGAAACATAGAACAACAAGACCATAGTGTGCATCCCTCTTTCTGTTTCCTCCAGGAGGTTTGGTTGACTTGAGTCAGAGTCTTCTGTGACATACAGAATAATTCTTTTTTCCCAAAACCTGAGTTCGGAGACTCTGATTTTCTCTCTAAAATGGCTGCTGGGAAGCCCTTTCTTTTGCAGTTATTCAGTCATTTCCCCTTCTCTCACCTTCAGATGAACCTTCCTGGTCTACTGCAATGCCAGGGTATTACAGTACTTCATCAGATGCTTTACTCATTTGGTTAGTACCTAACTAGAATCTGAATTTGAAAGGGGAGAGGGTTAACTTTTGAAATAAGCAGTTCTTCATTCAAGGGTACCTCCACTTTACAGGACAATTAACATGTAAGAACAGCATATGTTCAGCCTCAGGCCTGCATCCCAGCATCTGGAATTCTCAGCACCGTCTGGCATCTAATAAAAGAACAGAGCCTCATAAATTTGACTCAGAAAGCAAAATAGTTTTTATACATTTATGACAGCCATATAGAGATGCATTCATTCTGAGCCCACTAATGTGTAAATGCCCATGTCTCTCCAAGCAGCCATAAAGAGCACACTACTGTTTTGATTAAGAAATTGTGAGCATCTGCTTAGGTTAAAAGAGAAAATGACATTAGACCTGGAAGCTTTCCTTTATAGCTGAAAACTTTCAGACCTGCTAGGGATGATAAGCAAGTCTAATTGATACTGACAGCATATGTCATAACTCCTGGAAGGATTTCTCTCTATCTGCAACCTGTGCGCTCCCACGGCTGTACATTGCATTCTCAAGAAAGAGATGCATGTGAAAAAGTACATACAACATCAGGGCCTACAATACTTTGATAACCCTGTGCTGCTTCTTACACATATTTCTGTTGCCTGAGTTTTCTTTCTGGAATGAAAAGCATCAGTAGTGTTTGTTTTTGTTACCCTTGTTCCCTCCTTTCCCTGCTCTGGGCAGGAAAGCGCTAACAGCTTTGCCTTGTAGGCTGGCAGGAAATTTAAAGCAGCAGCAAGCTGCTGCTTGGACCACCCCCAGGCTTCTTTTATTTTTTTTTTTCCATTGATGCAGGAGACTATTTAATTGGGAGCTGACTTGTCAAACTTACCCATTGATGCTTACCAGTAGCTGCTAGCCACTAACAGTGATTTTTTTCCTCCCTTCCTCCTTTGGACAAGCTCCCTACAATGAAGATGCTGCTGAGTCTGATTGCTCTGCTGTCTGCTGCCCTGTTATCCAAAGCCGCCCCTCCAACTTGCTACTCGAGGGTGTTGTCTCTGAGCAAAGAAATCACGGAGTCCTTTAAGGAGTTACAGACCTCCAAAGCTGCGGTGAGTCTACCTAAAAACTGCTCCAGCAAAGATGATGCAGGTTGTGTGCTTTTGACACAAGTTTCTCTCTGAACAAAATTGTAACAGGTCTTTCTTCTTTCCTGCAGGACTCCTGTGTGGAGATGTTGCCCAGGCTGTACTTGGACATACATGTAAGTTTTCACACTACTTTCTTACTTCTGTGCCATAAAAGCAGCTAATAAAAAGAGAGCTCTTAAGACTGCACCCCAGAAGAGTGGTTTGAAATAAATTTTTAAGAGCTTGATTAACTACAGAGATGAGTGACCAAAAAAAAAAATAAATCTCATTTTAAACCTTATTAAAATCTTTGTGAATTTTCTGAGATTTTACTTGTTTAAAAATTTCAAAAATAAGAAAATGATATTTTGAAATGATTACTTACTATACATTATTTATTTATTCTGAGAGAGCCTTTTCAGAAGTTAAATATGAGCAACAAGACTTTGAGTAATAGCTTAAAAGAAGAAATGCAGAATAAACTTTCTCCATTGAGTAAATCTACTTCATTTTATATGATGAGTTTCTTCTGGGAATGCAGTTTTAATAAGTGCAAGAATACTTTCCTGGCTTTTCCAGTTTTAAATAGCCACTTGTTGAATCTGGAAAGAAAAAGTATGCTTGGGAATATAAGAGTGTGATACTGAGAAAAGACAGCAGTAGTCATCTCCCAGCAAAGACAAAATAGAAATAGCTTCCTGCACACAAAGTTATTGTCATAGCATTCTGCCCTGTGATATTTGACATATTTTGCTTCTTTTCCCAGTGCTTCACTGGGTAACTATAAAGTAGAATATATCCAACAAAACAAGAGATGTCTGATATATTTTGCCAGAGGCAATTACACTTCCAAGACTTGCTAGTCATGACCATCTATATTCCAATTCCAGAGTTGCCAGTGTCTCACTTCATTGCAAAGACCAAGCAATGTGAGCCCAGTGCCTTAGTTTCCCTTATCTTAAAACAAGAGCTGGGATATTTATCAGCTTCACAAGGATGTTGTGAAATCCATTTTGGCTGTGCTTTATTTTGAAAATGCAAAGTCTGAGGCAAAAAGTTACTATCAAAAATATTTTGCTTTGTGCTCACAATGTTGCTGGTTGTATGAGAATAGAGGAATCATGTCTGTGATTGATAATCTGCTCCCCAGTTGAATCAGGTGCTCTCGTGAAAGTGAAGCAGTGTACCTATTCTGTAGGTAACTCCACCTACTGCAGGAGCAGATTTGATTGTATTGACACTGCAGCTTCCTAAAACATGAAAAATAAGCTGGCAGACCAAAATTGTGTCTACGAGCTTTTCCAATCACTTATTTGGTCCAAACATTTTTGTTATGAAGAACTGATGGTGAATTTTCCTAACTAAAGGTTACATAGGTTATGTACATACATAGAGGTGGGAATTCAAGGTTCCCACAGAGAAAGTAAGAATCTGGTAAGTGGTGGATGAGAAACATAAATCTGTGTGTGCAGGGTTACACATACCTCTTTTGCGTGTTTTGCAGAATTACTGTGTGTTGGCAAAGCTCCGTGACTTTGTGGCTTACCCCAGATGTGAGAGAGTGCTTGAAGTGAGTGAGCTGAAGGAAAAAGCCCGGAGCCTGTATACCATCATGATCTCCTACTGCAGACGGGTATGTCAAGATGCACTGACAGGGACAAAGTCTCTGTTTTCAGCTATCTCTGTCCCTACCTTGTCCTTTGAAGTGCAAAACTGGATCAGGGCCTAAGCTTCTCAACACTGTACTATCTTCTGAATTCTTCCTTATATGTTACACTTCTCTTTTGTTTCTCCAGGATTTGGTATTCCTCACTGATGACTGTAATGCTCTGGAAAATCCTATTCTGCCTCCCATTGAGCCCTCCATCATTGAAAGCTAAAAAGGATTCAATCTGAAAGCTGTACCTGGGAAATTTTTGAGAAGACCAAGTGTCAAAATATGTGTACACAGTCAACTACAATGTTAAGAACCAAGATCTTTTTTCGAGCACACTAGCAATATTATCACAGACCTACCCATTTTTCTCTACTTTGGCAGGAAATGAACTGCATGCCTTGCATACCTACTGAGCTGTTAGGGGAAATAGCGTTAGAGAGCATTTCTTCATTTGGCAAGGTATGATATTTCAGCTTAGCCAAATGCATATAGTATGTTTTGTTCAAACATTAGACACTAGATTATTTTTTTACTCTTTTATTAATAACTACATTCATATAAAGAAAATACATTATGATTAATAATCTACCCTGATTTAGCTGTTCTTTTATTAGATGGACATAGAAGGGACAATGTCTTTTCTTTAATGTTCAATAGGAGAAGTATAACTCTGTACTGGAAGATGTCTCTCTACCTGTAAAGCTCATACATGTATGCTGTTTGTTTTGATGTTAAACTTGTAAGAACAGAGGTGGAAAGAACGTGCCTCTGAGGAAAACTAAATAAAAACAGCCTTCTAACCTTAGGTGCTTGTTTTACACCTTGTGTTTCAACATCAACCTGAAAGGTGTTATTCTTATAAACTTATTTTTCATGGTTACTTGCAAGTTGCTTTTCACAGCATAAGTCCTCTTTAGCTTTGTTTCCATAGCAATGCAAACTTTGCTGTGTCTGCATGATTTGATGATATTTGAGTTTTCACTGGGAGGATTTATCTGTGCTGCAGTTTCCTTTTTGTCCAATAATAATTTTTGTCCACTAATAGCAGAATTAGTGGATTTTTTAAAATACTGTTCTGTGCTGTGAGAATGTAAGTTGTAAGGCAGTTGCTCAGAAAGCCTGTTAAAGCTTTGGACAGATTGCTAAAACACAGATGATATACTGAGCTACTGAGATTAATAAGTTTTCCAAATAATAGTTCCATAGTGTGTGCAGGACATGAGAGTTTCACACCCAGCAGTTCTTTGGTGCCAACAATAAAAAGTATCTTCCCCATATTCTCAGAAGCAGCTGCTATTACCCTTGAGAGTCCCTTTCTTCCCTCTGTGCAAGTGGTTCCTCTCTCTCCTCTACAGTATTTGCTAGTCATTCATCTGCAATGCTGTCAACCCTGGCAACTTGGTCAGTGGTCTTACTATGTGTTTTAAATCCTCTTCTGTGGTCACGTGATTATGTGACAGTTGCAGCTCCCCTATCATCCTGTCATTCCAGTGAATATCTGATGCTACAAATCAAAATGATTGACAACTGTCATGGAAATAAGTGAAGCATAACATTAACTCAAAGGAAAAAAAAATAAAGGTGGGGAGGAAGTGAGTTTTGTTCCTGTATTTTTGAATTATCCTGTCCTTTAGAAACTACTGAACTGATTTTAGCTATGGAAAGTTTGACTATACCATTGAACCACAAAATAAGGGTGGAAAACCGAAGCTGCAACAGATATCGGGGGAAGAAAGTAAAAAAGTACTCTTTCCTATTTGTTTCAATTGTAAGTGTACATCCAAGGGATATGGCTATCAGACTTTGCACTTCTGAAGACAAGGACCTCATGTGCTGACCCTGCTAATCCTCTAGGATAGTCCTACTATTCGAAAAATCTTAGCTTGTCTTTTAGGATCTTTCTTACCTGCAAGCCAGCAAACTCTGTACAAGATCCTACACACTCTTGAGGTACCAATACTATTTCTTCTGTATCACCTGGACATACCCAAAGCCAGCTCCTCTGGCACCAGCCGTATGCTGGAATATGGGCACCTATTAACATGCTGGCAGGGAGCCTGATGCCTGCATAGGGAGCATGTAAGCACTGTCAGCTCAAGGAGAAGTGCAGGTGGAATTGAACCAATTGCTGTCAAACTCAACATCTAAGCTTTCCCTCCTTCTAATAAGGAGCTCTGCCACTGCTTGCTGAAGCAAGCAGCACTGAGATAACATCAAGGTCTGTACACTTCCATACAAGTACCAAAACCACATCACAGCCTCTGCTTTCCATATCTTTATACAAGGACAGCCATGGACATACCTTGCAAGAAAATGTGGTATGGCCACCACAGGCCATGGTGTTTGCAGCACTAACCCAGGGACTGGGTGGCACATGTGCTTGGAAGCTGGCAGCAGAAGCTGTTAATTTTTGGCTGTTTTTTCCACCTCCAGATGTCATGGGTTTTAAACACAGACCTGTTTGTAAAGCTTGTGTTGTGACTTGGCAGGCAAACTGCAGAGCAAGATGCATTTCATTTCCCACACAACTCTGTCTCTAGAACTGGACCTTGGGTAAAATGCAGGTAAGCATGGCACTTCTGCCCCTGCTTCTTGCCTGTTGCATGGACACACACTTTCTGTAATGGAATATTTGACGAGGATTTTCTCATAGATCAGATAATTCTTCCTTGTCGTGCCTTATTAAAGTAAATAAGCCTTCCCAAGTGTGGGAACTCTTTTGAGTTTGATGGAACCCATGATCCTAACTCCAGATTTCTCCCATAATGTTCCTATTCTCTCAGTCACCTTCCAAATACATTTTTTTCTGCTTAAAGCTGACTACATTTGTAAGGAAAATGTAGCTTAATTTCTTTAGGACAAAATATCTTGCCAAAAGTCTTTGGAATTGGAAACAGAGTAGAAATCACAACTTTATTTTCATTGCTTTAGTTAGCAACTAGAGTCTTTTCATGACTGACAAGGACACACTCTCTGCAGTACATTCTTAGCATGGTTACTTACCAACCATTCAGTTCTGTACTGTGACATCCTACTTCTGCAGAAGCTGAGAAAAGCAGCTAGATGCTCTGGGGAGTGTACATATTTGAATGGAGCTTGAAAGTCTGTCCTATGTTTGCTGATGTCGTGTATGTTATTCCCAGAATCAGACTTGTCTGGCCACTGATGCACTTTTACACCAAGTATATTCCTAATGGTTTATGCTGTGACTTTCTTCACATCTTGTATGTCATTTTTAATGGAAAGTGTGCTGAAAGCAAAGCTATGCATTTTCAGGCCACAATAACCCACTGTCACTCAGACTGTCTTAATGAGATTTGTGATTATATGAACCTTTTTTATGAGAGCATCTTTTTCCAAGTTGACATGGTCCAAGATAAAAGAACACTGATAAAAAGATCTAATCCAACTGAAATTTACCAAGAACTCATCTGCTTCTCCCTCTCAGTAAAGCAGTAAGTTTACTAACTTTTTAATTTATTGTTATACCAGGTATATGAGGAGCAGCGGAGCCATTCATGCAGCTGAGCATTTACTCCTGCAACACAGCAGCCCATGCTCATTAGGGCTTCAGCCAACAGGGAGACCATGAAGGGATTAAGAAGGATATATTTGTTGTAATTTGTTAACTGGCATCTTGCCTAGTTATTGCAGAATATTACTAAAAACGCATCATTAATATTGTACGATTATTAGGGAGGAATTGTAGAAAAACAAAGCATCTGTTCTGTTTTCTTACCTGTTAAAGGAGGTTTGTTGGAAGGAGCAGTCAATCCTAGGACTAGGTTTTCATTTACAGACTTTTTTCTATCTGCAAGAAGCCTCATTAAAGAGCAGTCCTAGAACTGCTAGGTTCATCATATTATCATATGGAATCCAAGGTAGTCAAACTTGTAAGTTCTGGGGACTGCTCTGCAAAATTATTCAAAGAAAGACATTCATTTCCAATTTTGCCAGAAATTGCAGCCTGTGGAAAGGGCTCATGTTGGAGAAGTTTGTGGAGGTCTTTCTCCAGTGGGAGGGACCCCACGCTGGAGCATAGGATGAGTGTACAGAGTTCTCCTCTGAGGAGGAAGGAGCGGCAGAGGCAATGTGTGATGAACTGACCACAATCCCCCATTTCCTGTTCCCCTGGGGAGAGGAGGAAGAGAAACTGAAGATGGCAGGGAGAGAACTGAAGTTGAGCCTGGGAAGATGGGAGGGATGGGGGAAAGTTGTTTTAAGATTCAGGTGTTATTTTTCATTACCCTGCTCTGGTTTGATCAGCAATAAATGTAACTAACTTCTCTAAGCTGTGTCTGTTTTGCCTGTGACAATAACTGATGAGTGAACTTTCCCTGCCCTTATCTTGACCCAAGAGCCTTTTATTATATTTTCTCTCCTCTGTCCAGCTGAGGAGGGCAGCAATAGAGCAGCTTTGGTGGGCGCCCGGTGTCCAGCCAGGGTCAACCCTCCACAAGTGTCTAGAGAAAAGACATGATTTTATTGTCAAAAATTTTTCATAGTCTATGTTCCCTCAGCACAGGGTAAATGTATATCCTCAGGTGAATAATGTTGAATGAACAGAAAACCAACTAAAAATCTACCCTTTAAAGACAGGTAAATACATACAGATATATCCTGAAATTTTATTTCATGTTCATGGGTCCATAGAGAGAATGGATTCAGACAGATAAGAGGATTTTGAAGCCAGACAGATGAAGGGCAGGGGAAGAAAAACCTCTCCAAAGAAGTTTTTCAATAGATTGAAAACTACTGACATTACTTTGTTAATATTCAAACCTTATAAAAGGAAAAAAAGTCAAAGTCATAAAACGAGAAAGAAGCTTGAAATCTCTTAATGCAGCCCTTGAGCCCACGACTAGCCTGGCTATCTCAGTCTATTCCTGATAACAGTTTGCCTGAATGGTTTTAAGAAAAGTTGATCTAGAAAGCCTGCAGCAGTTCAGTTCAATCCATTCCAGACTTCCCTTTTCTTACAGTTTTACCAGGTACTCAGTTTGCCCTCTCAAAATTTAAGCCCATTGATTCCTGCTTTATTCATCACAGAAATGGAGATTGGGTGGTTGTTCTTTGTCCTTGCAGCAGATGTTAGCTCATTTGAAGATTTCTGTCTCCCTCTCCTTGCTTTATAAATCCAATTATTTCAATCTTTCTTCACAGATCAGAGGTCTAAAAAACATGACCTTTCTTGTTACCTTTCTTTTAGCTCGATCCACTTAACTTCCATCCTTATGAAGCATAGTGCTCAAAGTTAAATATAGACATCCAGCTGAGGCTTTATCAAAATCAAGCAGTATAGAAAGAAAGACTAACCAGTAATGTTCTGACAACAGTAGATTGTTGTATTCTTCTTTATTTAAATTCTAAGATTTGTATGGATATAAAAAGTTAGAGTACACGTTGGCCTCACTATTCTATAATGAAGAAAATATGGGGGGAAAACAAACCAAAAAAAAGCAGCAGATACTGAAGTACAGTGGCTGCTCCAATTGCTGTACAAGTAGCTACCAAGTCTACTGGAGGCAGTGCTGTTTTTTTAATGCACTATGCAACAAGGAATCATGTTTCTTAAGTGCATATGGATTTTACAAAGTGATCCACACCTCCTCCTTCCCAGGACATTGTCCCAGCTCCCTGGCTGTTGAATGCTGCCAAAGCTGAGCCTTGGTGAGGTTACTTGTAGACCCCTACATTACATGTCCTTGCACTGTCACTCTCTGACTTGAAACGGCTCATGTCACAGCTACTAAATACTTGCCTTCCTAACCTGAGTGGCTGAAGCCAAGTTGTCTTTTGGCAGTAGTCTCTGATCCATTCTATCTCCCAGACTACATCCAAAACTTGTTTAGGAGAGTGGCATCTGCCCCAGGTGAAAACTGCGCACAGAACTGTTAGACCAATTTCCAAGTATTCGCAGGCATGATTCAATACTTGGAATGTGCCTAACAATGGGCAGATAAATAAAAGTGCAGTGGTTCAGTTGTTCTCCTGGGAGAAAGAGCCGTGCTTTCCAGATTGTTAACACATTTTGTATTATTATTATTGAATTGAAACCAAACCCTGAAGTAGTCCAGGGAACAGACCCCAGACCTGCCCTGCTTCCATATGACTTTCCTGTAACATAAGTACTGGGTAAATGAGTCAGAAAGGTGCTATACCTATTGAGAGAGAAAGGGAAGCAAGAATGGAATTCTTAGTAAACCAAGGTCAGACAGAAGCTCTTCTAATGACCTAGGAAGGGAAAAAAATGTTATTTGGAGATCACAACTTTCTTTGTTTGTTGTCCACTGTTTAATACAGAGGAAGCTTTTTTTTCTGCAATTGAAGAATTTTAACTTTTTCTCCACTCTGAGTTCTCTGAGCAAAAATAAGTGCTCAGATGCTGCTGCTGCCTTGTTATGACAGCTACTCACGCAGAAGATGTGAGCTTGGAAAGCAGGCTGGTTTTCCTCGATTGGGGCACAGAGGCCAGGTCAAGGAAACAAAAAAATACACCCAGGCTGTTCTATAGCCTCCTTCTTCTTGTGAATAGGGATTATCTGTGGGTTTATAACCCCGATCATCAGCCCTATACCTGGGAATTATCTGCATTTTTTAATTTCTGTAAAGTGTATAAAGGGCATAAAGTACATTGCTTCCCCCAGTGTCCTCAGAAATTTTAATAATAAGTCATCATTTTTAATTTTCTTTCTTTCTTTCTTTTTAAGAAGGTCTATTAACTCAGTTATAAGATAAAGCATGTCATGAGTATCTTCTGTTTAGCCTTTACATAGCACCAGGCCTGAGCCTGGCCCATGACTGACTGATACAGTTCAGAGCCAGGCTGAGCCACAGCTGCTCCTTGTAGACAGTTGCATTTATGTAACTTTCTTCACTCAGCACCTTATCCCTTTTAAACATTACTCTCTCATTTTTGTTAAATGTCTGAACGTGTAATGCTGGAGAAGTCCTAGGAGCTTGGGGCCTGAGCTCCTACAAGCCTTGTATGGACACTAGGAGAAAGTCTAGGGACAAATTAGTTGCATAGGGTAATACATATACCAACCCGAAATCGTCTGCATCAAAGGTAAAAAATATCATGAATTATAAAAAGAAGAACAACAAAGCATGTTAGTCTGCAGGAGGGACAAGCCTGGGCAAACTTTCACTATGGCCACAAAGAGCAGGCAGGTCAGAGGCATATCTTTCCCCTCTTCCACGCAACAACAGCACTTCTGAGAACAAAGGGGCTTATCTCGTTGCCCAAGACAAAACTGACATTAAGCTTTGTCTTTGTGCCATGACTTCCAGTCAAAAGTTTTTTAGCTGGTCCTAAAGGTCACTTAGTTACTTTGGCTGAACAGAGGGCAGCGAATAGGGATGGGGAGGAAGAAGAGCCAGGAAAGAGCATCCTGCACATTTGGTCAAAGAAAGACTGTTCAGTTCCTGCAAAACTGTTTTCCTCAATAAAGTACAGATGCATCAGACTTGCTTCAGTCTCCTGTAATGGGATTTTATCACCTACAACCTCACAAAACAGAAAGCTTATTCAGAAGAGAAATTATGCAAATAAAATAATTTCTCATCATCACTGTCTTCAAAGGAGGACAACAAAGATTTGCTCTCAAGAAAATCCATTGATAAGGATAATTATGTTATTAGGCTTTCTCAGTCATCTTTTTATACATACAGTAATTTCAGCTTAGAATCTTTCATCAGCATGGCATAAACATCTGGATAAAGATGTAGACAGGTAAAGAAAAGATCATTAAGCTCCTTCTATGCATTAATTACACCTCATAATATCTCTTGCAACTCAGAAAAAGATTATTAAATTAGGCATTGATGCCTCTAAATCAGACTGCTTATTTAGTTACTTACATGCAGTTTTGAGTATTTGTATGAATACTGTTGCATAAGCAGCTTGTCTGTGATCAAACAGCAAATTGATGAAAGTGCCAAGATAAAGCGCACATCTTCTGAGCTTCCTCCTCTAGCAATCTGAGCACTGCTTTTAGCCACATGTTCTCATATAGTCTAGGGATTGCTCTGGTATTTTCTGACAACCAACATTTTACACAGCAATCAAATAGATTACTATTGTGTTGTGCCTGGCAAGCTTTTGACCAAAGTTAGGTTTGTGGTCCAAATTTAAAATGGATTCTTATTACATGTGCCAGAACTGGCTTGAAGAAATATTTCCTTCCTGTTAGAGCTCTTGTCAAGCCAATGAAAGACCAGCCTGTTCTCTGTAATAGGTATCGCCAGTGTTTATACATAACACATGATATTGTAAAGCAAAGACTTGATGGTCACAGCAAAATGCATGTCACAAATTGCCTTTTGGAAAATTCATCTGAAAACAGTAAATTCAGAACAGTCACAGATTCCTAAAAAATGTCGAAGTCCTGCAGAACATTAACAAACTGCTTAACCTGGGTCCCTAAAAGCACAGTGATTTGGTATTAATGTCTTCAAAAGCCAATTCTGCTGCACCACAGAGACTGTATGATGCAAGTGTGCCTCGACACGCTTTGCATGTTTACAATCGGACCTCTAGGTATACTGTATGATAAGGTCCCATGCCTCTTCCCTTTACCTGGGCAATCGTCACTGAAGAGCTGGTGAAAGGCTAGAGTACAGGGCAGTGAGCTTGCTGCATGCCCTCTGTCGTGGTCTAGGCCATAAATCAGCCACGCAGTTTGCAACATGGAGAATCGAAAGAATGCAACTCCCACAGGTTGAGATAAGAACAGTTTAGTAACTAAGGTATAACACAAACCA
>JANRGW010021278.1:0-18960 GCA_024733675.1 Psilopsiagon aymara
CAAACTTACCCCCTTGAAAATGCACCTCCAACCAAAAAACAAGACACTCCCACTTTCCACAGCCCACACAAAGCATTCTGTTTTTTTGGGGGGTTGATTTTTTTTTTTTTTCCTTTTAAGTATTACAGACATTCTCTACCTAGAGAAAGATTTTGGGGTTTTTTATATCTATTTTTTTTTCCTGTCAAGGTGAAGCAGAATCAAGGTAGGAAACACTGAAGGAACTTGCATTACTAAACTACTTAAAATGGAAAACTTGAAATTAGAGCATTTCCAAATTGAACTAAACCATATAAATAATTAGACCAGTTAGAGTATCTCCAGGATTTAGAATCGCATGCTTCTCTGCAAGTCCTTTCTTCTTTAAATCCACAATCAATTTTTTTCTTGAATAAAATAAGTGTCATGTTCAATATTCCGTTTGAAAGTGCATTGGCTCTTGCAATTTAATTAAATGCCTCACTGACTTCATACGTCCAAGCATTTCAGCATGGTTGCCTCATATTAAACAGTTCAGAAGAAACTGAAAATATCACAAGATGCTTCTGATATCAGATACGCCAGTGTACTGTAAATTGTTTTGTGTAATAGAAATTGTGCTAATAAACACAGATGCAGCTGGTAGAGAAGCCTTTATGTTTAAATGGACCATCATTTCTTTATCACTGGTTAAGCAGAAGGGAATTCCTAAGGAGACAAACACTTATAAGAAGCTTACCTCCCAAGTGCTGGGCTAGGAAGATTAACAGATTCTAAGTGACACCAAATCACCATGATTGTTACTTCACTTTTATGCAAGTGTTCTGTTGCTTGCTAGTTTTTGGTACACAAGTTGTTTGATAATACATGTTTCATGTAAGCATTTATGCTTGCTTTGGTATTGAACAGCAGTCACAAAAGGAGTTATGGTAGAGGATGAACTAAAGACCTGGAAACACCAGCAAAACAAAAGCTCAAGAGGGAGAAGATGGGGAGTTTGTCAAGAAGCTTTGTCAGACCTAGAGGGCTCTGATTTCATGTGAAACTAAGATCAAAGCGTCAGTACATTTAATTCACCAAAACCATTCAGAATGGCTGTATGACATACTTCACACCGGAAATATTCTTTCTGCTTTGCCAGTTTTAGACAAAGCCAGACACCTTGAAGTACTCTGAAGCTTTGGTGAAAGCATTTCAATGTCAGTCTCTGCAACAAGGTACTGGCTGAACTCACTACCATTAGTGACAGCTACTAGTCCTGATGCTCTAGTCTGTATCTCAGTATTTTTAAACACCAAACACTTTTAAAGCAATCTTGGCCTGCACTAACAATTGCAATGAAACCAGCATCCCGCACATACTTCAAACTGCTATGCAGCCATTATAGTACAACCTGCTTCATGTTTATATCCCCAGCTTTTAGTCTCTAGTCTTGGATCTCTTATATCTTCATGAAAGCAAGTTTAATAAAGATCAGAACTGGAACTACATCCAGTAAGTTTAGCAAGTCTGCAGTTTTTACAGTAAAATCAGTCCCTTCCCCCTTCCGAGATCTTTTAACAACTTGTAGCCATATTTGCCATGTAGCTACAGTAGCACATTCCTGTGGCATATGACATACTCCTCCAGATGGTGCTAATGAATTGGGACCTCAAGTATGTTTACCTCCCACTATAAATTCACATCTGCTCTTCCTTTCCCAAGATAGTCATATTTTGGTAATATTGTATGAATGCAAAAGATCAGCTTTTCAAAACTCTTAAGTGCTTAGGTGCTAAACCTCCACTTTCTAAAGTGCCTGAAGTACTGTGGCCTTTCAGGGGTATTTATGTACCTGTACACTAATGAAAATTCTGTAGAGCTCCTTTCTGTATTTGTAGATGCCCAAGTGCCCTGTAAAGCTCTTGACTACCTTCTGGAGCAAAAACTGCCCTGTCAAAAAAAAACAACAAACCATAGAGAGAGAAGCTGAAGCTCCTGGACCACTATCCATTACAATCAAATGAGTTGCCTGTAAGGAAATATTTGTTTCTGGCCTCACATTATCCATAAAATTGTTTTAGGTTTAAAATGCAAATTGGAGAAAAGAAAAACCACCACCAAAAAAATGAAACTAGATAAACAGCACCCCTGCTGAAAGCAGAAAAGGATAAGAAAATTCAGTTCAGCTGGTTTGATTTCCTCAAATTCACATGATATTCCTTTTTAAACATATTAAATGGGTTTATTATATTAAACACTAAATGACAACAGGCAAAGAAAATGCATAGCTTATTACCATAATTTAGAAAGTGTCCATATACTGACAGGCAACAACTATATATAGACATATATGTTACATATAGTGAGGCAAACCTTGCATTTACTTTTTATTTTGTAAAAATTTGGGAATATTAGGAATATGGTAGTCCTAACAGTAAAAACTGTATTTTCTCTACAAGGTACTTTTCCTATTATTTTCTTTATTACCCATTTAAAATCCAGGTTTTCCAAGCTGCCTATGCAACCCCTGTTCACTTTGCTGGATTTTTATTTGTCTATCCATCAATAGAAGTAAAAATATATTCTTCTTACTAATAATTCTCTAGAGATTAAATGTGAAGAATCATAGAATCATAGATTCATGGAATAGTTAGGGTTGGAAAGGACCTTAAGATCATCTAGTTCCAACACCCCTGCCATGGGCAGGGACACCTCCCACTAAACCATATCGCCCAAGGCTATGTCCAACCTGACCTTGAACACCCTCAGCGATGGAGCATTCACAACTTCCTTAATCCTGCATGTTTCTGAAGAATTATCATTGGTCTGTAAATAATTAGTTCTGCAGCACTTTTAAATGGCTTTCTACCTACAAAGAGTTTTTGTGAACAGCTTAACAGTGACTCATGACTGCAGTTCATGACACCATATTTTGCTAAGGGAACAGTTACAGGACTCCTTGATGGTAGGCTACTTAAACCTTAGGGAAAATCATACACAGGCAGAAGTTCACTTGAGTAAGTGTGCTAATTTCTATCAGGGTTGATAAGTTGCAACTAACTCAAGGAGAAATGTTGCATCTGACTAGCTCAAAAGGTATTTCGGCAACTGAAGATACCAATTTTCAGTAGTTATTTTTACTTCTAGATTAATTCTAATCTGGAACAGAGTTCTCATGGGGAATCAAACCAACATAACAGAATAATTAATATAATAATATAAATATAATAGAACAAATAATAATAATAAATATCTGCATAACTTTTTCACTAAAACATTGCAATTTAAGGCACAGTAAGATGACTAAAGCCACAGGAAACCAGACTTGCATAGGCATACAAAACTATCACATTAAAAATTCTTTATAAAATCCTTATAAATTAAGAGTTAATTACGTTTTTCAAGCTCACAATTCTGGCTTTTCATTAGCAGCTTAGTTTCTTCCCTCCAATCAGTTATCAATACATTAGTATCAAATACAAAACATCTTAGGCTTACACAAAAGCAATAACTTACCTTGACTACTAAACCAACAGGAAATTGAAAAAACCCAAACAACAATCAAACCTACAGTATAACTAGGAAATGACTGAGAGAATACCCAAACCTTACATGAAAAAAAACAGCCATCAAACTCTTCACCTATATTTAACACCCTCTTAGTTCTCTAAATTTTCTATTCATAATGCAGAGATCTTCATGATGCTTCTTGCCTTTTGCTCTGAATTTGCAAGTCACATGGCATAGCAGAACCTTAAGTCAGCTGGGTCTGTCAGGTGTTTCCATAATACCAGTTACTAATTATTCCAGATATATTCTGTTCACCTGAGAGCTACATTACCTTGTCGGTGCATTACCCTGCTTTAGGAGTCAAGGGGGAGAAAAGTATCACAGATCTCTTCAACATAATGCTTTCAGAAAACTTCAGGGAACAACCTGTTTGAAGGAGGATAAGGTTGCAGATAAGGTCACAGTCCAGCACAGTGTGTGACATACTTTCTCCCTGATAATTCTGTTAAGAGGTTGTGAATCCTTCCTTCTCCTCTTTTCTGTCTTAGCAGGTAAGACTTGAGGCAGCTTCACACTTTTGCAAACGGAGGGATTGCTCTGATAAGTTGCATAATGGTAGGTCCTGATATAGACCTTCATGTGCTCTAAAGCCAATAGCTGCATAAGAAGTACGCAATATATATGCCATTTTAGCTTCTGAAATATGCACAACAGAAAATGTGCACTTATTGCTAACATTGTTCAGCAGCATAGGGTGTCAAGTCTGTTAATGGAACAGTCAATTCTCAGAAAGGCAGTCAGAGAAAATGTTACAAAATGTAAAAGTTAAACTTGTATTGTACAGTAGGATATGATTCCACACCCAGCTCCTTTTACAATTACAGTCTGTAGAGAATGAGACAACAACGTTGCCTATGGCAGTTTGGTAAGTTGTTACAACTGACAAACACAATCTATTCAAAAATGTAAACACGGCTTTCAAATACACTGACAAATTTTTACTTGTGGAATACAACTTCCTCTTTATACCCACTCAGTGAGTTCTGAGACTTCTGCTGAACACTGCTTATTGTATTTCCCACCCTTTCACACAGATATCTGATCAGACCTTCTGCTCCATGTCTGTGTCCACTAACTACAAGATAACCTTAAACAAGATTCTGATAGACAGACTTTCTGCTTGTTTCGCTCAGCAAGGAACTGGGAAGAAACCTTCATAACTTCAAATTTAAATAATTAAAAATAAATAGCTGAGTATAGGACTGTTCACTTTATTATTCCCTCCTTTGGAATAGAAACACCTTTCTAGATAGAACAGCACACCTTGTTTGTTATCAAAACAAACAATAGAGGTTGTATCTCCTTGCCCAGCAGCTTGCTGCCTTTAATTCAGCAGAATTCATCTTGTGTGTGTTTCTATATGTTTACAGCATTAGGGGATATTACCTTAATGAAACTTTTTCAGACTACACCAGCCCTTTATTATATAGGAGGGAGAGATTGTAACACTAATATTTAATCAATAACGACCACAACTAAATAGCAGTCCTAGTAATGAAGAGGTGTCACATATATCTTAGATGGGAAAGAAAGAACTAGATTCTATTTCTGTCTCTACCACCAACCATTGGCAAGTCTGCTAACTCTCCACTTCTCCTCCTCCCACCTAAGGGCTTAAGAACAGATACACACTGTTTAAGACAGGCTTCCATTACATCCTTCTTACTATGTATTACACACAATTAATTCATTATGATACAAACAAAAGCCAAATAAGAGTCTATCAGTGAGGGAAGAAATAAAAGGCCATAACGTTTTTTTACAGGAACATTGCAAACTTATTTAAGCTGCCTTATTCTTTGTATATAATTAAATATAATATTAAAAGTAATCATAACCTCCCCTCCCAAATACCTCCTCAAGCAGCAATTATGTTCACCTCCTACGAGAAATATTTGAATAATGTCCCTGAAAGGCCCTGACACTAAACCCACCAGATGGGATAGATGAGATATCCTGGGCTTTTGCATGAATTATTTCAATCCATCATAATTTAGAAGACTCATAGCTGCTGTAATACTGGAAAGCTTAATTTGATTTCCATGTATAAAGTAGGGCTTTGATGGATGCTATAAACCAAAGGATAGCCATCCAGCTACTCTATCTTTATCTTCTCTGCATTTTTGTTGATAGCAGAGAACTGAGAGCTCTGCTCATGACCCACAGCAGTTTAAACCAGTATGCCAGCTGTGGCAACTGAAAATCCAACACAGACCAGCCCTGCAGTAGCAAGGGTAGCTGAGGTGAATGTCCTGCCAATTACAATGGTAACATTTTAGGCCATAGCATATACTGCTTATGAATCAGAGCCCTGAATGATTGTGAGTCAAAATTAATGTATTGAGTGGGTTAAAATAAAAATAATTGTGTGCATGCACTGAATCTGAAATGACTTTGAAAATTAATTTAGAAACTAGCATTGTCTTAAATCATTTAACTTTTAGTTCTATCTCTTTATTCATCTAATCAACAGTCAGTTTCTGACTCAGCTCTGGAAGGGAAATGAGTGTGAATGTTGGGAAGTTGAGTGTTGACGCTACATGCTTCACACTAAGTTAATTCAGTCATGGAAATTTCTCTTTAGATTAGGCGCTAGCAGCTGACAGACACACATGCCAAGAGAATAAAAAATTGGCTAAAAGTTAAAATACAGCAAAATCTATTTCTCTAAGGTAAAGAATCCTTGACTAGGTACAAGGGCAACAGAAATCATGAATTTGTTTCCATTGAATGTCAAATATTGCTATTTTAATGCCCCTTCATTTCAGAATGTCAACAATATCCTTATCTATACTCTTGGTGTTCTGCTAGTGGTAGATCTGGCCAAGGACTCTGATGTGCTTTTTTAATTCCAGGCTGTCTGCTGCAAAGATCTCCCACAGAAAAGTATTTATAAACCACAATGTATACCCTCCTCCTCATCTCAGAAAATATAGCCAGACCTCCATGCTTCACCTTTTAGAAATCCAGTTTACTTCTGCTTTGCAAAACACACAACTGTTTGGGTTCATTTGGTTTTGTAATAACGTTTCTCACATAGAGTCAGGCTCAAGCTGGTTCAGTATCATGTAGTCCTGTGTGCTCCACTGTGTGTCACTGTGTGTCCCAGTGAGATGGCTATCCCCTTCCTGCAGCTGCTTTATTGCTCACCACGTTAGGCAAAACTATGCAGCCAGCTCTGCTCTTATCATTATGTAAATCTCTGGGATATCTTCTCTGAGTTTTCATGTAATCCCGCTGCATTTTTTTTTTTTTTTTTTTTTTTTTGGGGGGGTGGGGGGGTTGCTTTGGTTTTTTTTGTGTGTTTTTGTTTTGTTTTGGTCTTTTTTTTTTTTTTTTTTTTTTTTTTACTTGTATAACATTTTAGGCTGCAACAACATACACTGGTTATGACTCAGAGCCCTAAATGATTGTGAGTCAGTATAGTTGATAACTTTTGGCAATCAGAATTGTCCAAACAGCAGGTTTTTGGTTGCAAATGACAGCTAACGTACGGAAGTAAGGATACCAGTAAAAGTCTAAACAGATACGAAAAGACATACAGGTGAATTTCTGCACCGAGGCAGCATCACCGCGCAAATACTCTGTTCATGCCTCACCTCATAACGTCCAACGTTTTCATCGTTAAGGCGAACGAGCAGCTCTTTTGCGTATAAACTCGAGAGTTAACAAGTGGCTCCCTCTGCTGTAACAAGAATGTCAGTACTGGTATTTCTTGCCAGAAACTGTTTCAAACTGGTTTGTGAGCATCAAAAGTATTATATAAACAACTGAAACGCTCATAGTTTGGTCTAATTTTTAACATCTGTTTTAAAATGGGTGCATGTGCGTGTTTCTATACCAAAATACATGCAAACCAACCTTTTATTTTTTACAAATACCTCTGAATAATATTTTGCTTAGTAGTGTTTTCTTTTAAAATTAATGATACTGAGACTCACTACTTCGAATACAGTAAGTTTATTCAACAGCCAGGGAGAAAAATTTCGCATGTACTCAACTGTAAACTGAAAAGGGGAACCAATGTGTTCAAACCCATTTTCCTCCTTAAAAATGCTCCCTTAGAAGCAGCCATTTAAATATAAAAAAAATGCAGTCTTACAGAATTTAGCTTATAGACAGACAGCAAAAACTGATTTGTCATATACAGCTGCAGAGCTTCCACAGTACAATGGAACCACATTCTAAACATATATGTACATACACAGGAGAAAAATGCACATATCTAAAATTCATTTGTTTCCTACAATTAATCGTCTATCCCCTTTACCTGATCATTGCAACATTTCTTCTGTATGCAGAGAATTATATGCCAACATCTATGTACAAAACCGAGCGCATATTGTAGCAATCTGAAGGACTAAAAACACATTGAGCATTAGTTGCACTGCTACAGCAGTGTAAGGCCCAAGAGAGAAACTGAACATATCAGAGACACGCCTGGTTTTGTAACCAGACTCCTCCAAATACCAGAATACCTACCATAGTTTATACCACTTCACACAGCAGATTAGGTCGTCTTTGAAAATACCAGAATACCAGAATACCTACCATATACCAGAATACCTGAATACCTCCAAATACCAGAATACCTATCACAGTTTATACCACTTCACAGAGCAGATTAGGTCGTCTTTGAATCTTCAAAGTAATTATTATTTTAAACTATATTTAGGAAAGTAACATGTCCTATACACAAACTATAGCAGAGCTACAAGCTTCCCAATAAAAGAGCCATCCAGAACATAAATTAGGCCCAGGTCTAAAAATAGCATTTCATGCAGCTAAGAAAAATTCCAGCAAGAAAGACATTCATAACAAACACAGCCTGCAAGCTTGCAAAACAGAAGGAAACACTCAGTTTAGATGCTGTATGATTCACTGTTTTTCATGGAACTTTCTCAGGCACTTGCTCTGCCATTGCAAAAGGCAGCTCAGAAATGCTCTTCCAAAACACTAACTACCCTTATATGGCACTGAAAGAGAAAAGAGAAACAGCAGCCCCAACAAACACTAGGATTCATTTGATAGTTTTGCTTGTTTACAACAGAACAGAATTATTTACATTACATAGTGCCTATCTTAAAACTTAGAGGAAAAAACTCCTTTAAACAGTGAACTGATGAATTTATCACCATTTTCACACAAGGCATCGAAGTCTCAGCACTTTATCTTGGGCAGACATTCTACAAAGTGTCAAAGGGAGGGAGAGGGGAATACCACAACACTCACTGCTAAGGGATGGTCCCTGTTATTTTCCATTCAAAACACTGCTCTCAGTAGTTTTTTTTGGAAGTCAGAGGCTGAATAGCATGTAGCATACTTCAGGAACAGACTTTAGACATAGAGGTAAAGATTACAATATGTGTATTTTCTCACATCAGCACATGTATGCAACCAGGATACACATATGTGAAAGAAGACAGGTTCTTCAAGCATGTTCACACAAGCATGCAGGCTCCAGGCAGTTTAAGGGAGCCTACAACTAATATCAGACCAAATGCAAAAAGGAAAGGCTATTTCCCTTTAAAACCAAGAACAAAGCAAGCCCAAAAATCACATGGGCGTTCTGCCTTTGCTTGATTAAGTAATTGTGTGACTTTGAAATGATTCATCTATTCCTGACTAAATCCAAGCATGAATATTTATTTTGGCATAAGAATATAAAACTGAATACTTTTCAGGCATAGCTCAATCATTTAGGACAAGGAAAACAAATCCCCAAAATTCCTGCCATCAGTTGTGGCAAACCAATTCATATGAAATAAGCTTTTCTGTATACTGAGGTAGAAAGATGGAATTCCATCCCCTCCTTTACCATGGATAGCTTCAGTATTTATACAGCCAGGAAAACACACTTAATTGTGTCTTACAGGAATTATTTGAAAACAGGAGTACAGTCTTGGCCTCTCTGGTACTTGCTTTCAATCAAGGCTGTTCAGCACAGTGCACTACCTGCAATTTGCCACCTCAGTTTAATACTGACATTATTTTATCAAGCCTAGAAGTATGGGCATAGCAGTGAGATTTAAGCCTACCTAAACCACATACCTACAATGGAGCCACTCTGTACCCTGCTGAGGGCTTTGCTGTTATAACAGATTCTGGCACTGAGCAGGCATTTGGCCTCTGCTCTGCCATTCCCTGTCACTTTCTTGTCAGGCTCTCTCCCCTTGGCAAATGAAGCCAAGGCGTAGAAAACCAGCACAGCTGCTGCCAGGCTGCCATACAAGCTCCTAAATCCTTCCCTGAAGCCTGGGTCAGTCACCAGCCCTTCTGCTCCCTCATGCCTCTTTAGCCTTCATCCCTGCCACAGCTCACCTGAGGTGAAACAGGATGGATGCCCTCAGCACCTCCATTTTCCACAGCAGCAGGGCTGTTGTGGTGCTGGTTACAGGGTGCATAATGCTAGAGATAGGTGAGAAGCATCTTCACATTAGCCTTGAACAGCCTAGACAGGAGAGCGATTACAATGGGATGAGGTGGGATTTACCAATGATGCTGCAGTGAGGCTTTGGAGCTTGCCCACCACTTCCATCTGCCAAATTGAGCAATTTTAGGCAAGTTCATTCTTTCTTGCGCCTCAATGTCTTTGTTGGAAAAATGGTAATGATTATGCTGGCCACCGGTGTGGAAAGTTTTGGTTGATAAGAAAACAGATACCCATCCAGTACACTCCTTGGCAACACATTAGTTCCTCAAGTCAAAGCCCTTTTGCTGCATGCTTTCTACCCATTAAAATCTAAGCACTGAATCACATCTATCTGTACAAAGAATGCAAATGATGTTGTATTTCATGCTAAAATCGACTCTCCACATAGAATCATAGAATGGTTCGGATTGGAAAGGACCTTCACATTATCTAGTTCCAACCCCCCTGCCATTTGCAGGGACAGCTCCCACTAAACCATGCCACCCAAGGCTCTGCCCAACCTGGCCTTGAACACCACCAGCAATGGAGCATTCACAACTTCCCTGGGCAACCCATTCCAGTGCCTCACCACCCTTAAGAGGTGATTTACAATACGTTGTTAGGTTATCATTAATCGATCAGTGCCTTTCATAGAGGCAAACAATACATGAGCACTCTCTGTGTAACCAGTGGATTACCTGTTGCCAACAGGCACTTTCTTGTCCCCAGCAAACTTGCAAATGTACCTGTGTGATGTTCCTGTGTGAAAAAACCTGTTCAGTTCTGTAACAGACTATGTCTAGAGATTTTGATCTACTCATATTAAGGTTTTCATTGTAACTTTTTTCAGTGAAGAACAGCCATCCCAAATATCACAGTATTTTGAGAATTTTCATATTTTTCTTGTCATGAAAGTGAGCATTAGAAAATAGTATTTTGCAATAAATACAACAGTATAATTCATGTTTTCAAGCTGAGGTGCTTTTTCCTTTAGGTTGTCAAGTCTGTTTTCCAAGATGGTGGGAACCTGTTAGTTCTAAACTGACAAAGTCAGAGTACGTTGTGTGTCTAAACTCCACTGTTTGGAGCACAGGGTTCACAGCAGAACTAAACCACTGTTACATATCTGTTATCACACAACTACTTGAATGCACTCAAGCAATTATGATCTTCTATTGTTTTAGTATGCAGCTAGGAGATTATACACATATCTAGGATTTTGGGGTTTTGCTGTTCATAGGTCTCGGCACTTTTTTAGTATCACAGGTAAAACCAGTGCTTTTCTGTCTAGGTAAAAATAGCTTTATCTACCTGGAATTATAAATATCTTCTCCTAGACAACAGAGAAGTTCTGTGAAATATCAAAGAAATATTCCTTCATCTTCCCATAATACTGAGAAATTGAAAGTTGCATTAGCAATATATACCATCTCACAAGAAAGTAGTTTATTCTACGTACCAGGAATGCTCTGGCTACATTCAGACTTAGATTTGACCTTTTCCTGTGACATTTCACTTTGAGCACTTTGTGCAGTTGATAAAGGAGAATCGCAGTCCAACTTTCTTGCACATATATAAAAAAAAAAAAACCAAAACACCAAAAAATCCAACCCAACCTTGTTCTATTGGGTGCAAAGAAAGCTTTCTTGGTTGCCATTTCATGTCATGCTGGTTCTGTTGTACACTGTAAGAACCATTCTAAATAGACTATTAGGGAACTAAGAACAAATGAAACTAAAATGTAAATACACTGATGGTTTCGTTCTAAGTGCAGCTGGATTGCAACTCTGAGTGTTCCCCCATCATATGGCACAGCACTGCAACAGCTTCACACCCATCTCCCAAGGAAAATTCAGACCATACTGGTTATGTTTTTCATCTTCCCTGTTAACAGTGATGCAGTGTTTAAAATGCAAAGCTGAAGTGACAATTGAACATAAAAAAAAAAAAAAAGAAAAACTTTGGCCTCACTAACATGAACTTCAGCTGTGACAGCTTGCTTTAACATCCAGCACTAAGTTTCCTATCAAAATCAATGTGTCAAGAACCAGACAGAGAGCCTCTAGATCTATGCTTTAAGGTAAAGCTCAGTATGCCATTAGATTTAACATGGGCTCTCTATCCCAAATTGTCTTTGCAGTCTAATTTGATTTTACTAATGTGAACACTTAGCACAAGAAAACAGTTAAAAGAAAGGTGTAACAGACTTCAGCATGTAGAGACACACAGTAATTTTGACATTGCTCCTGCTCCTGAAAGTGGTCCTATTGGTCAGCTTTCATAATTTGTTTCCCTTTTTTTTCACCTTACCTATGGGACAGATCCCAGAACAGATTTACAGGGGTGGAGCTGACTGTTAACTGGAGTGCATTAGCTCTGCACAAGAAGCAAGCCATTTCTATGTAAACAGCAGCACATTCTGTTACCAACTTGATGCAGCATTCAGACTTAGAACAGAAAGGGCAAAGACAAACAGGTAACAGTGCAGATTGCTACAGATACTTTCTCAGTAGCTGCAAATTTACACTTTCTAACTGAAACCTTCCTTCTCCTAGAACATATAGTATCTCTCAATCTTGATAAAAAGGTGTCTACTGAGGAAAAAAAAAAAAAAAAAAGACTGCTACAGCTAAACCCCGGACAAAGTCAAATGGAGTTTCTTGGTTTTCATTCCACGGAGACTAAGCATTTACCCACATACACCAGGCTTCTTAGCCACCCACAGTATCAGAAGGCTGCTTAGTACAAGTTATTCATGTAATACACAACTTTATCCATAACACTTTTGTTATCTGTCTTGCATTTAATCTTTCTGTATACAAGTAGAAGCATTTCAGGATGTAGAAGCCTTCCTGTTGAGCATTCCAAACCAAGAGATGCATAACTCCACCTTCTGACAGAACGTCAGCAATACACTGAACAACCACAGCTCCCACGCAGTCATCTTCAAACTGCCATCTACAGACCACTAGGAGTACAGCCTGTTTTCAAAATCCACGACGCAGTTTCACATATACATTACGTAAAAGTCTCCACATCTGAAAGTAATAAGAAGGTCTGGTTTATTTCTATGGCAAAATATTTCCAAGTTCATAAGTGAAGGAGGTACTACAGAGCATTTGTTTTCTAAGAATATCTAGACTCTAGATACAAACATCAACAATGATATCTGACAGGTGCATGACTTATGTTAAAGTCTGCTATGTGTGCACCTGGAAAATAAATCTTAGGCTGCAAGAGTCACTTTAAAACCTCTGGCATGACTTTCCCCTTTTGAGGAAAGGGTTTTTTTAAAAATACTAACACACTATTAAAAGTGGCAACAGTTCTTTAGAACTGCTGCTGCTTTACTAAGCAATTCATGTGAAGCAGATTTGTTTTTGGTATTTTTTTTTTTTTCACCTAGAAAATATGTCTACAAATTTGTAGTTGCAGCAGGATTTAATTTATCAAAACCTGGTGTCTATTAGCAACAGATCATACACAAATAGCTTTGTTTATACAAATAAAATTAGGTTTTGAATATTCACAAAGTAACATTAACTGAGCAACGTTTTTCTTCACATTGATATTCAAAGTTAGTCAAATGAGTTGTGATATAAACCCCAGTATACTCCTCAGTCAAGCACCATAGCAGATAGTGCATTAAGATCTCTCATGAATGGATGATCAGCTAGTATTCGATCAATCTTCTGTCTTTGCTCATGATCAGGAAAAATTTTTATCAGAGATTCTCTTAGGCGTGCTGTTTCTGAGTCAGATCTCTGTGATGGAATGGCTAAGCAGGCTTCTGTGTTTGTTTCCAGTGGAAGCAGCACTGATGCATGATCACCATGTACTCTGTTTTTAGGCTGTTGGCTGCTACTGGTTGGTCTGGGGATTGGTGTGAAGAAAGGTGTCTCAGAAGAATATTGCCTACTGCTCTGGAAAACCCTTGGTGCTGACTGGAAATTTCTATGGAACAAAAGAAAAATTCTGATTAAAGAGATGTTAGCTGTCTCTGTGAAAACACAGAAAAGAAAAATGAGTATAACCCCTCCACTTCAGGGCTGCTTAGCTAGTTATGGATTGGAATCAAGTAATAAGTATTTTTTCAAAGTGAAACAAAACAGTAGGTATAACAGTTTTCACTTTCAATCTCTCGCATGACTAAATAACGTTAACATTATCTCAGACTAGTTACAATAAATTGCAAGTAGCTGACAGAAAACAGCAACAGTCAAAGCTTATTTTATGGAAGAACCAACATCAGTGTTGTTGAACCAAATGGATAAAAAGACATATTGAACACACACCAACTCAGAGCATGTGAAAATGCTGACAGAGCAAAGAAGCTTCCAGATGCTCCATAAGACTATTCCTCATCTACTTTCACTCATGACTGAGCTGTGCTCGCTTTTAGACCAAGGTGTTGCTTCCCTTCAAATGATGTCCTAAATGGGGCAATGAAGTTTTTCAGCAGTGTCAAGATCTGAATATTCTTCCTTAATTATTGGGATTTCATGTCAGACTCTGAAAAGCTGTTGCTACTCAAAAACTGCTAGCACTACCAAATTTAGGGCCAAGTCTACTTCAGATGCCACCAGGGAGCAAAGAAAACAAAGCTGGAACTCGTTACAATCTAGTTTCCTACCACCAACAGAAACAGTATCTCTACTACAGACCACTATTTTAAAAACATTCAGGTTAGGACATCTGTCATTACACAATACGGCAAGGCTCTCTTAATTGCTCAAGATCCTTCTAGTGTCCGACCTTGTTCCTGGTGCCATTTATGCTTTCTGCATTATTTAATTCAAGTAGAAAAGTCTCAGGGAAGGAACAAAATTAACTGTTTAACACTGGCATCTTTCCTCTGTCAAAAACATCGATATAAACACAACAAAACCCATTCCCCTTAAAAAAACCCCAACCTTAAAAACAAAAAACCCCATCACCCGAAATTAAAGCCTATTTCCAGTTCCAAGCTTATTGATAGGAACCTTAGCTCTTCTACAGTCTTCTCAGAAGAATTTTCCCATTTCTAGAATCAGCACAGTCACCTATCAAACCATATTGCATTCATATTTTTCAGACACAGCACTGAATTTTAGGCAGCTAAAATGCATTGTTCCAAATGACATCTTCTATGGACTTTATACTAGAGCCCCTCTATTCCAACAAAATAAATTACATTTACATATTATTTGTAATTATGCACAAAGTACTTACAGTAAGTGTTATATTACTTTCTTAACATTTCCTACTGGAGTTCTAGAACTACACTAGGTTTTTTCACATCAACGTTATACATGGTTATTTTCAGATCAACCTGTGACCTTCTGGCATATACTTCTCACTTTCCTCAGTTGTTTCCAATGGCTGAGATAAATATTTACACAAACAATTAGTTAAGTATAACTTGCCTTTTTTATTACTGATTTTTGATTACCTCAGTTGTTTCTAAATGATCTCTGGATACTCCTCACTACCATTAGCATTTATGATTCTTAAAGTGGTGAAAGAAAAGTAAACAGCAGCTCATTTTCTCACACAAAAGAGCAAACCCATTCTCACATCTTGATGGCTAATGCAAAGCAAATTCATACTTGGAATATCTGAACATTTTAGAAGTATAATAATCATACAGGAACTATATATTTATTAATATTTAAAAATATTAATAAAGAAACCATTTAATAACAATGCCATTCAAAAATTATTTTATTAACAGTACAATTTCACACCTCAAGTGAGAAGAGAAATGCCTCTCCCATGACGCAGTGTAGAGTTTCTTTTGTAGCACCTATTGCCCCACTATGAATAAGTGATAAACTAAGGTGTTTCAAATAACATCACCATAAGTAACAGGATACCAGGCTACCACCATACACAAATCACTGGCAGCTTTGTGTGATGTTAACAGAGTTTGGACCACCTTTGTATAAAAGCAATCACAATTGAATCTCAGAGACAATTACCGTTTTACCTGTCTTAGCTCTGATAGAGGTCTTGATCAGACGCAAACATCACCAATTTCTAAACAGGCTTAAGAAACAGAAAAATCAGGTTTTTGTTAAAGCTACTACAACCTACAGTATTCGTGCTTGATTTCACTCTACATTTACCAATACAGATCTGAAGAGGTGTTCAAGTGAACCTGGAAAAGTTTATTCCAAATGTGAAATCATAACTGTATCAAAGAAAAGTGAAAGTAGTGCTTATACCTAGAAAAGTCTGCATTTCGAAGGAAGTCATCTAATCTAGGTCCATTTCTTCCCAAAGGATCATCAGGAACCATAAATATGTCACCAGCAAAAGTGTACTGGAGCAGCCTGCAAGAGATTTCTTTCAATATTATTTAATAACAATGTATTACATTTTTATTACCTTTAGTAGCACAGGATAAGTTGCCTTATAGCAGATACACTACACCATATCAGGAGTCACTGAAGATTAACTAGTAATCCATTTTCGATACAACCAGTATTTACTGCCAATTTAACTTGAGCTTGGGAGCTTCTGTGGTCTGTTCCCATGGCACTGCAGAAAACTAAGCTTTGGGGTTTTATTAATTTGTTTTGTTTTCCCTTGACAGCAAGTGTAGAATGGCTGCAACTTTTTATGTCAAAACCAGAATAGAATTTTCTTGGCAATTAGGAAAATTTTCTGGTTGTTCAAACTCCCCTTACTTGTAAGGGCCTTCATCCATGTAGCTAAAAAGCGTATGTTGTTAGAAAGCCACAAAATTAGCAAACACAGCATTAGCTGTTTACTGATAAGACACAAAGAAGCTCTTTTTCTGGAATCATCTTGGGAACTCTGCATTGAAGAAAACTAGTTTTGCTGAAATTTGACCGCAAGGAGAAAGTTTGGTATAGTGGAATTTTCTGAGAAGTAAAACTAATAGCAGATGTTAACACAAGCAAAAAAACCAACTAAACAAAAAAACCCACTCAAAAATCACAGACCCAGAATAACATGCTAAGAATTATTGCTAAATTTCTGTAGAACAAAGCCTGACTTGGGTAGAACTCACTTGATAAATCCTGCAAATATCTACATGATCAGTCAACATGATTTCCACATTCTCCCAGCTATACTGTGAGAACGCAGGGCAAGTTTTATTTATTTCATTTGACCTATACACATCCCACTCACTGCAGCAGATGTATCCTCAAAAAATATCATGGAGACTGAGAGATTAGTGGGCAACAGAAGGTCGTACCTTAATAACAATAAAATGTCCTGATTTAACTGGAGAAGGAAAAAGCAAAACAACCAACTGAACAAAAAGAAACAACTTCAAAGGGGGAAACTAATTGACTGAGAATCCACAAGCTCAAGCAGGGACAATTTTGATAGCTAACTGAATTCATCTAAACTCAAAGAACACTCAACAATTGCAGATAAATGGCTACAGGAATATTGCAAGTGTTCATTATTTTCTTTAGCTACGCTAATTTGTTGTACTACAGTAATGAGTGATTGATTCTGAGACCTTAAAAATGATGCTGTATGTGTCAGATATCATGTCTTTATGAAAAACAAGAAAGCCTGTGAGAATAGACTGCAAAGCATGTACTCGAAGAGGATTTAATAGTGAACTTCAGAATTGACACAGCTTCTAAACCAAGCTCCTATTTATGTAAGCAATTAACAGATGCGTATTAGAGACTATATAACAGAGATATCAGACTACTCAACACATGATTATAAGGCCATGAATCAAAGTGGTGAAGCACAGACAGTACTTAGTACTTTTTTGGGCAGTACCAGAATTTCATGACAGGCTAATTAAAATAAAAATCCCACATGAAGGTAGAGTGCCTACAACTGTAAAGATAGACATCCTTTTACACTTTCATAGAAATGGAGTAATTACCTTCTTTGAATAATTTCTCTCCAGGCAATTGATTCTGTCACAAATTCTCTGAAGTTATCATTAGTCACAATAACACCTCCAGTTTTATCAGCAAGGTGTAATAAAAACCTGTAAGATTTATTTCAAAGACAGTTAAGAAACTCTGCTTTGCTGAAAATTGTCTAAGATTTTGCAACTAAATGTTTTACCATCCAAGAGTAATCTCCTTGCATGAAAACAAGCACTTGGATTACCAGAAAATGATGCTGCTTTGACCCATCATATAACTATAAGCATTTTAGGTGGCATCCATATATTTAGTGCAGCAGAGTCTTCATGGGAGGCTTTTTTTTCCTCATTAAAAAAGAAAGAAAGAAACAAACAAGAATCGAAAACAATCACAAGCAAATCTCCCTCAAATCCATCAGATTCTAAATATTTGTAGAGGTAAATGGTTTGCATTACAGAAGAGTACAGTATTTATTACATGTTCCAACACAAATTTGTTTCCATATACTATTTTGGTCAACATTGATATCCATTTTCTGCACGTCAGTTGTTTGCTCTGTCAGGACTTGTTAATGAAGAGCGTGGTTACTATTTTGTTGTTTAATTATGACAAAAGGAAACCACAGATTCATTAAGATTTTTTTTTTTTTTACCTATCTGAAAACAAGCTTTTTGCCATTGAAACTATTTCAGCAAAGAGATGGTGTCCTTTAAAGAAGAGCAAACAATTTTGTGCAAATATGTTAGCACAACACTCATTTCTACTGCATTTAAATAGCATTTTTATATGAAATGCTGGGTGTATATAAAACATGAGTGTGTAAACAACTCCAGTTTGGCTGCCTCGTACTATTTTTTTTTTCTACAATCTTATTATTTAACAGATCAAAGTTACCATATTTTAACGAGGAAGATATACTGAGCGCAATTATCTTTTGCATGTTAAGCTTTGCAATCAGGTGCATGACTGCACAATCTAACAAAACTAGGCATGGCCATGATACAAAAATGTGACAGTTTTATAGCCATAAAAATGAAGTATGACTGATTATTTGTAGGAACAAACTTCAACTGCATGTGCTTTCAGCCTGTCGTGGTTTAGGCCGTAAATCAGCCACGCAGTTTGTTCACTCACTTCCCCCTTTTTCTTCCCTCTGCTCCTGGA
>JANRGW010021281.1:0-25697 GCA_024733675.1 Psilopsiagon aymara
GGTGGTGTTCAAGGCCGGGTTGGACAGAGCCTTGGGTGACATGGTTTAGTGGGAGGTGTCCCTGCCCATGGCAGGGGGATTGGAACTAAATGATCTAAAGGCCCTTTCCAACCCTGTCTATTCTATGATTCTATGGTTCTATGAACAGCAACCAAATTAAATCAAAATATGGAAATCAAGGAGCTCTATTTCATAAAAATATTTTTTAAATTAGTTTGATATTCCCCCATGTCCAAATCTCTAATATCTAGCAAAGGAACTTAAAAGCTCACTCCAACAACATAATACAGGACCCCATGGCTGTACCCACACCCAGATACAGCCATGCAAATAATGGTACACAGCAAGAAAAACCTTGCCAGGTTCTGCAAATCAGCACTCACTGAGTGTACACTGAAAACTGAATTTTACTGTGTACATAAGCACCGTAAACTGTATCTTCCCATAACCAAACCTGAAGACGTAAGAAATGTGACTCCTCAAGTACTGCATCTGTACTCAGAACCTCAGGGGTAACACTCCATCATTAAAACAGAGAAGGCATTCCCTGGCTAACCAGCAAGCATGCTACGATTATTCACAAGTACTGCAATGAAAACATAAACAGCAGTCTTCTGCGAGATCTAGAAAGGAGTGGAATGACTGACTCCAGTCTTCTCTAGAGATCTGAAAATGATCTTTCGATTGCCAATGCCAATGCTCTTTCGGAGGACCTGGAATTGAAGAGGTGCAGCAGTGGAGAGCTTTTTGTTTCTGCAGACATCAGTATTTTTTAAATTTACAAAACATGACTTGTACATACTAATCTTTTGATGCAGTTGTGTCATTGTTAACCACCATTTAAGCACTTTTTTCCACCCCTAAAATTAAGTCTTATCAGGTTTCCATATTTATATTGATCAATTCCCCTTTATATAAAGGATCATTTTTAAGAGATGCCAAAATGGATTAATTGTTTATCTAGTACAATTTTCTATATACAATTGGCTGTATAATTCTACCAGTTTATTAATGTATTAAGAAATTTAGAAACATCAGAAATATACTGTATATTAGGAATATTAGAAATATACTGCGATTCTATTGCACTAGAAAAATATTGTACTGGACAATGTTACCTTTGTGCTATTTCTGTGACAGAAGCATCAGTGACATGAATACAATTAGCTAAATTCAGCTTTCTTAGCTTAGATCCTGAAGAACCTTGTACAAACATCATTACACCTTCATCACTGATGCTAAAAGAGAAATACAGACAATATTTGTAACATGTATTTTTTCTGCTTCATACAAGTCAATATAAAAGTTGCATTCAGCAACCTAAAATGCCGATATAAAACCTTAATAATGGCATTCTTTAAATAGCCTTTTAAACCCCCAAAATAGTCAGAATAATTAATGGCTTGATTAATTGCTCTTTTGAACTGCTGAAAACCAGAACTCACTGAAAACTAAGTCTGTTTGAGATATGAGAAAATATCTCAAATATGAGATTATGAGAACTTCCATTATTTCCAACACTCAGATATGACAGCACTACAAAAGACAGAGTTTGGAACTTGTTTAAACATTTCAGAGTAATATTTGTATTAATATATTTGTTATTTTAAGGAACTGGATTAATTTAAAGGAAAACATATCTTCTAGCACAGAAGCAAAGTCATATGTAGTGTATGTGTGCATGTAGTAGCTGTTTCGTACACATAAGTAAAGAATTAACGTGAGTTTCACTTGCAGTTGCATAACTCACATATAGCTAACTTATAATATACACAAAGGTTATAAAAATTAAGTACACAGAAAATCTTTCAGCCAAGTGGAGAGGGTTGGAGAGCTGATGACAACTTGGGCGTTTCAATTCAGTTCATATCTCTGGTATGGTTAACATTACTGTACACTTAGCTTCTCAACACATTCCCAGTATTTCTTCTCTGTTCCCCGATGAATAAAAAATTAATCCCAGAATTCTGTAGGACAGAATCATATTTTGGCTTGTACAGTTTGTTGCAATACAAAGAATCACGGCAAATCCCAAAGTCTCAGAAGCATATGGGTAAAGAATAGCACTCGTAATAAAATAATAACCTGAGCAGAGCCTTGTTGTGTGACAATAAGCTACAGATGAAGCTGTAATTCATAAAGTGTTAATCACTGCATTAATTCAACCATTGTGGCAGTTTTGGTGTTATTTCACAGTGCAGTTGGTTTTCATTCAAGATAAACTTAAGAAATATAGGTTCAGAATAGTTAATTTGCATGAAGTCCATAAGGAACGCAGAGCCTGGCAATACAGCCGATTATATATTTAAAAAAAAGATGTTCTGAACCACACTGGGCTTGAGGGCTGAAATAGCCACATTATAACTTCCTAAATAATCATGCTGTGAATACACATGCTAAGTTTCTCCAGTCGAAGGGACCCATTCTGAACAAGTTTGTGAAGAACTGCAGCCCACAGGAAAGCCTTGCATTGGAGAAGTCCATGGAGAGCTGTCTCCTGTGGGAGGGACCCCATGCTGGAGCAGGGGAAAAGTATGAAGAGTCCTCCCCTGAGGAAGAAGGAGGGACAGAGACAGCGTGTGATGAAGTGACCATAACCCCCATTCCCTGTGCCTCTGCACTGCTGGTGGGGAGAAGATAGAGAATTTGGGAGTAAAATTGAGCCCAGGAAGAAGGGAGGAGTGGGGGAAAGGTGTTATAAGATTTCATTTTTATTTTTCATTATCCTATTCTGATTTGATTGATAAATTAATTTTCACAAGTCACATCTGTTTTGCCCATGGCAGTAACTGATAAGTGATCTCTCCCTGCTCTTATCTCGACCCACAAGCCTTTTGTTGTATTTTCTGTACCCTGTCCAGCTGAGAAGGGGAGTGATAGAGTGGCTTTGGTGAGCATCTGGCCCACCACACAAGTTTAGATGTGTTACAGTCTACAGTTTTGTGAATGCTGGAACTTTCACAAACATCTGCAAAAGCAGTAATAGAAATAAAAAGTTTTACAATAGCTTTACAACTGCATAAAACATTTTGTTAAGGTAATTCAGGAATTCTTTAGCAGTAGAGACAGTAGACACATGTGCAAACACACTCACAGCCTCAGATTTGGCTAACAGGCTGGAAAACCCAGCCTTCTAAACGCTAAACCAGAAAACGCAGGCAGCTGTCCCATCTGCCCAGCTGAACCACCAACACGATGTCATGGTATTACTCCAGCACTTCTCAGTGCATCTACATGCAATGTTATCAGATTTTCATGCAGGCACAGCACCAACAGGCACAAAAACTACTTTAGTGACACACTAGAGCAGAATCTAAAACTTCACATGCAGCAGAAATTTGAGACAAGCAGCAATTCTGCTGCATTGTGTTATTTTATAGGTCTGTTGATTTTGAAATGTTTGGAGGTTTTGCTTGCGCTGTTCCTTCCCACCCTTGACTCCATCACCATGCCATATACAGGGAACAAGCATGCAGCTGCCCCTTCATTTGTCTCTGTTTCTACTGATACATGACACACCAGAAGTGAAAGTCTTCACATAAAATACATCCTTCTACAACACAATTTACAATGTTATCTTGGTAATTGCAAAAATTTGGCAGTTTTGTTTATATCTTAGTACTTGATAAAGTATTTTTGATATTCACAAAATTAAACAATATCCAATTTTAATAGAGTTGTGATATTGGAATTGTCTTTCCTTGTAATTTTCATCTTCATATCCATATTCCAGCACTAATATATGACATGGCTATTAAGTAATGTTATATCTACAGTAAAGTTTTTGCTTGAGCTGGAGCAATGAATGGACTTTTGAATACATGATACAGGAAAAAGAATTACTTGTAGATTTTTTTTTTAAATATTAAAATACATGAATTAATATTCTAATACCGCATTTTTTAAACTGAAAGATGTGTTAACAGGATCTATTATGAGCATAATTAACTTTACTAAAATTCCTTTGCAGGCATTTGCAGAAATCTGGATGTGATACAGTACCTTATGCAGTCTGCTACATTCAGTACAAGAATATGCTTCAGTGGTGAAATCATCTTGAGACCAGCATCTGTAATCCTCTGGCAACCAGCCATATGAATGTGCCTGATGTATGGGCAGCATTTACTCATCAACTTGAAACTTAAATCAGTAATTTGGCTGTTCCCTGTAGAAATATATCAAGATGTAAGTTACGCATCTGATATACTTTAATGGCCTCATTCAAATACTCACTGAAAAAAGTATTTCAAGTTATCTGGATGAACTTAGAAATACATCACCTTAACAATTTTGTGGATTATTATACTAACCTTCAATGCTGACCTTGACCAGTTTACATTCAGCAAGGGCTTTAAGAGTTGTATCAGAAAGATTTGGAGAGTCAAGAAAGACAACAGATGTTATCTGTTGGCATTTTTCAGCCACAGCCTTTGAAGAGAAAAAGTTGAAATAAAATATTCATACATCTATGCTGTCGTGTAATAAAAGACGAGCAATTATTCTGCATATAATACCAAATGTTACAATTTCAAACAAATAGTTACAATCCATTTTAACAGTAAATTCAGCAGTATATAAATTATTGAAATTCTCCATATATTTATTATGTTTGGGAACACAAGGTAAAGAAGTTAAGTAACTGGAGACATGAAGTATGGCAGACACTTAGACAGTGATGCAGTTAACAATCATTTTTGCAGAAGCCTGAAAATTCTTTTTTGCGGGGCAAAATCAGTAGCAGAATGCTGTTGCCATATCCTGTATTTGCTTTAACACTGAAAAAGCTGGAAAAGTCTAATTTATAAACTGGAAGACCACAATTCAGCCATACCTATGTATCAAAAGAAGATAACCATAACATTCTGAAAGTGATTGCTAGTGAGCAAGATAAACATATTTTGGTACCAGATTAAAAAAAGTTCCCCTTAAATTGTGTAACTTCTGTGAAGTCAGTAGAGAGGATAACCCAGCTGCAGCATCAGAAAGTTGGTCAAAGTACAGACGTATTTTCAGTTTCTTACTTGAATACATCTGTCTGTAAGAGTTGGCATTTGGTTGATCAGCAAATTCTGAATCCCAGTGCAGCCGCTGGCAATATTTCTGAAGCCATCAACTGAAATCTAAGTAGGAAACGAAAGAGTTACATCTTAGCAAGCCTACACTCAACACCATTTATGGGAGAGGCAATGAATGTCATTGTCACATTCTTCTACATTTGTTTTCCCAACTTTATAAGGGAAAATGGCAGATGCTCAAATCAGGTTTGAAGCAAGGCTAGAATGCAGTAAAATATCTTCACTGTTTTTTTTTTCCAGATCCATAGTAAAACGCATGTTAAATTCAGATGGTTTGCTTTTTATTTTGAGGCTGGGGTGGCCCTTATAAATTGCTTTAAATATTTTTTATTGAGTGCCTTGGCCCTCCTTCATAAGGGATTGTGGCACTCTTTCCACTTTTTTGCTTGTGCCGGGGAGTGTCAGCACTAGAGGAGAACTGGCTACATGTCTGTCAAAAGTGTTCTTAGGCTTGAAGTGTTTGTGCAGGTCCCATGTCCAGACAGGCAAAATATGGTGCTGCTCATGACACACACTAGCACCGTTAGCACTGTGGATGCAAATAAGACATAGTCCAATGTCTTTTAAGCTCAGGATAAGTGTAGCATAAATGTTTGACCTGCAGTGGGTCTGTAACAGACAGCAAAATGACAGAGAGAAAACCCTTCCATCAAAATAGCTATAAGGAGTATTTTACACATAATTTTACATGACGACATAAACCCCATCAAGTACACTCTGTCAGCTGCCTGTGTTCAAGGTCAGGTCTGATATGGTACAGCTATGTAACCCTGGATCAGGCTCCTCTGAAAACAGCTATATTTTAACAAGGAGCTGAAGGAAAAAGAGCAAAATCTTGGGAGGCACGAGGGAAGGTTGCAGGAAAGGGTTACACAGAAAGATAACCATCTTGTAACCACAAGGAGATCAGAGAATGTAGAGTCTGTTGGTGTGCTCCAGTGTCTAACATCCCCTCCAACTGAGACGTGTCTGCTGCACAGAAGGACACCATAACTTTGGGAATGTGGTTGATGTGGGTAACACAGATGTCACCTATCAGCATGAGTATGTTGAATTTGCCCACCTCAAATGATTGCAAACCAGCCAGTACTAGTGTAGGGCTGCTATGGCAAAGGCAATGCTCTTTTCAACTGGTAGTGGTCGCCAGAAGGTAAAACACTGGCATGGAAAGATGGGTCCTAGTTCTCATGACAGAATATGAAATTCAGTTGTCCAAATTTTAAAGTTTTGTACTCCCTATTGGCATATGTAATGTAGGACAATGTAATCCTAACTGAAGTTTCCCCAGGCCAAAACCTCCAGTGTGTATGGCAGGGACTAACTTAAACTGTGAACATCACACAAGCAGCTGCCTGAGGGAGGTACTGGACAATCTCCATCCTCTGCTGGTCAAGAATCACTAATTGCTTTAACATGGCATGACTAATTCATTTAAATAAGAGTTTTCTTAACCCTGCAACAGGCCTCCTTGATGGCTTTCAAGCTGTGCAACAACAGAAGACAGCCCATTTCTACAACATACACCAAGTAGTTTAATATGTTAAAGTGAAACAAATCACTCCCTAGAGTTCAAGAGGTGAATTTCTGGTAACTGAGTCTCATTCTTGGTCTATATACTACAGAGAGTAAACCATTCCCAAGAGAAGAGAGGGTATGTTACATCACACAGTTTGTTGTAATACATGGCAACAACACTGCTCATTATAATCTGAACATGATGCTTTTTCAAAAGGAGACTGAGGTTTTCACTCTTCTCAAAATAAGCCACAGTTTGTTAAGCAGTTTGAGTATGCCTTAGCTGTTGTGACAGTAGTATTTCCCTTTGTAACTGCTGAACAGATTTGCTATTAAGAGAAAGAGTAACTCTACTCCTAAGGAACAGTCACTCATGCAATACTGAGCTTGTTCAAACTGAAGAAATTTTGTAAGGACCAGTTCAATTGCATGCATCAATTGTAACCAACTGCAACTTACTCCTGTGACTGCTACTTGAAGGAAAACATGAGGCTTAATAGGGCCTGCTGACAGTTGTTCTTGGGATTTTTTTTTTTTACCATGAACACACTGCTAAGAGTATGTATTTAATTTGGTGATCACAGTTAAGATACGGAGGTAAGATACCTCATGTCTAGGTACCTAAAATTCAGAGGCAAATATGATAACAATGATGGATCTTGATTAAATTACATTACTTGTTGTTTTGGCCAAGATTTCAAAAGTGTCACTGAAAAAACCTAAATGCAGAATCAACAGCTTGTTCTGATAATACATATTATTTATATATATATTACATATATATATAAAATTATAGAAGAGGAACCACAGTTTTGAGGACTTTAAGATCAGGGGAAAGTGCTGAATCAAGAAGGTGCTAATAATACTGATGCTTTTTTAAAAACAGACTGCAAAACCAGACTGTCTGCTCCACTGAGAGTAGGAATATAACTGAGGTGTCTATTTTAGACAATTACGAAACCTGGGAACTCCATATAGCAAAGAGCAAGAAAGATCCCAAGACAGGTCAGACCTGAAAACGTCTGATCACCTCTGGGGACCTCTCTCCCTCTCTAATTATTATATACATATAGTAAGGTAATTTTCTAGGTGCTACCTTATGTTAGAGGCCTAAAATTAAGTGAAATACCCACTCTCAAAAGGATAGATAGTAGGTAGCAGGTAATCAGATCAAACTTAACAACATTTCCACATGACAGAAGTAGAATATCTGTTTCTGGAATTCAGTAATGATTGCACAACGCTACTGCAGTCTACAGGACTTTTAATCTCTTTGTCTGGAAAAACACTGTTTGCTTAACATAGCCATCTGATACCACAAATAGCAGCAATTCAGTGTTTTCCTCCATGCAAGCCAAAACCAGTTATACTGAAGCAACTAATAATACCCCTGCACAGATTGTTTCAGATTATTTTTTCACTTGAACTGGCTTTTAACTTAAAGCTGGAAAATGGATCTCAGACATCAGGTTGAGAGAGTGTCAGTGCAAAATGTGCCTTCAGATATAATTCAATTCAATTAGTTAACATTTAGATGCTGCTGCAATATCATATGTATTTGTCTTATTTTGCTTTATTCCTAAACCAACAAACTCTTAATCTTGAATTTCTTTTCTAAAGCGCCTATGGATTATCTAGGAAGCGTCAGTCGTTATTGAAGATAAGGTGAATAAATATCACATTTTTAAATATTTTAGTAAACAAATGCGTTCTCAACTTTCTTGGACTTTTCAGTGTTCCATAGGTTGCCTCAAGACTGAACAACTTGACCCAAGAATCAATGTTAGGATACATATGGAATTTAATCTAATACTGCATTAGGTAAAATCCCACTTAAATCTCCTTCTTCAAACCAACCATAAGGCAGGATGTTTCGTTCGAAGGTTATCATGAGGCTTTGATCCTATAAAGTTCTGCAAAACAGACTTTTCCTTCATGACTCAGTAAGATCATTTTATAAATGTATTATTTAACAGAATCAGAAGTCAATGCAATGATCATATATAAAATCTCATTCCTTGTCTGTGATGAGTTTTCAGTCGAATAAGTAAATGACTGATTTGGGGTTTTTTCTTAACTGTATGCTAGTATACCGCTTGTATACTAGATCTGAAATTAAAGTCCATCAAAACAACAAAAGCTTGTTTTGTAGGAGCAAACTACAGCTGAAGACTTATACCTACAGATTTAGGCAATAAATATTGTCAAATGACGAAATGCTTCTAAGAATATAAAAAATAATATCATTTTTTTTTTTTATAGTTTCTTAATTCCACAGAATGGGAACACACAGAGTTTTTATTCAGGTTTTGAATAATTTGCCACACGCACAGTACTGCTTTAAAATTCCTTATTTCTCCCTTTGAACTGACTGTATTTGTGGAATCTACCCTGAAAGGCAGAGTGCTATCTGCAGCATAGAAGAGATTTTGAAGAAACTATTCTATGATTCTAGTATTGACAATGCACTGAGTGCAGAGACTTGGAATTCAGTGTTCAGAATTGAGGAAGTGTTCTTATGGTGTGCAAGGAGATATCTTATTTTTCTGTTCTGTCAAGAAAGATAAAAAAAATCATGACATCCTTTCAGATGTTTGGCTCCATTACACTGACGGTTTGCCTACACGTGTTATTTTCCTTCTAATTTTCCACTGTCCAAAAAAAAGGGTTATGTTATCGTACTCCTGAATTAGCATCTTTCTAAAAATATAGAATACTGCACATGTGAATTAAAGTGTTCTTCAGTTATACAAGTTTGTACTCAGAAAATGTAAACAATCAGTCCTCTCCTTCAATAAATAAAGAATGTGGCTCACATTTTCTCCCCAAGTGATGGCCCCTCTTTAAGAAAGCCAACAGGATGCTGGTTTACATCAACAAGGACAACACCAGCAGAGAGGTCACTATTCCACTCTACTCAGTGCTTGTCAGGCCACACCTGGAATACTGTGTTCAGTTTTGGTCCCCCCTATGCAAAAAAGATTTGGACAGGCTGGAGAGGGTCCAGACAAGCTACAGAGATGATCCAAGGATTGGGAAGCCTGCTGTATGAGGAAAGGCTGAGAGGTGAGTTTGCTCAACCTAGAGAAAAGAAGGCTCAGAGGAGATCTTATCCCCATGTTCTAGCATTGAAAGGATTGCAACAAAGACGATGGAGATTCCCTTTTTATGAGGAGTCAGATGGAAAAAGCGAGGAGTAATGGGCACAAGTTATTCCAGGGGAGATTTGACTGGACATGAGAGGAAAATTTTTCTCAGTGAGAACAATCAGCCATTGGAATAATCTCCCCAGGGAAGTGGTGAATTCCCTAAGGTTGGACACTTTCAAGACGCAGCTGGACAGGATGCTGGGACATCTAGTCTAGGTCTGGTTTGCCCAGAAAGGTTGAACCAGATGACTTTTGAGGTCCTTTCCAACCTGGCATTCTATGATTCCTTTTTGTTGCTTGATACATCTGAAGAAGTCAGAACTCCAGTAGCTGGCAAAATGAGAATTCCCCTAATGAAACCAGAGCAGGAGGAACTCAGATAGTGAAAACTGGTGAAGCCTACATGTTTCCCAATAGCTTCTCTGTCATCTCCACAAACACTGAAGGATATCAAGAAATGAAAGGGTCAAATTTACTTTTCCCAATGGCTTGTGATCTCTTATCCAGCTGTTGTAGATGACAGCAATTGATGGACTGTTCAAACAAATTTTGGGCCAGAATAGTTCCAGTCTGAAAACCAGCCATAAATGTTGGCAACACAAAGATTTCTTTCAAAATCTCCATGTTTCTATTTAACTGAAAATATCTCTCACCAAACTGTTCTAGTTAGGTAATTTCAATCTAAAATGTCAGTAAATGACATGCAATTGCTTTATAACCTTCTGCCTTTTCATTTTTTTGTCTAATAGCAGAAAATTCTCCACTTACACTGTTCGGCTTCAGAAGCAGGACAAAGAAAACTTGTGTTTTCTAGGTAATTCTCTGATAGTATCAGTGGTGTAGCAGGACACCTTTTAAGCAGGACACAAGGGAATCTCAGTATTTTTATGAAAATACCTTGAAACTCAGTAATGAAAATAATTACCACCCATGTCATAACAACACAACCTCAACTACTGAGATTTTATGTTAAAAAAAACATGCCTACAATTCATCCACTATTATTACCATGTATTAATATAACAGTCAAAGGAAAAACTGCCTTGTTTTATGACAACGGACTAGAAAACGTGTGCTTAATGCTCTCTTTTCTGCCTAACTATGTTTTAACAGGCTGCCTAAATGCTCTGGCACTCATGTTCCTACTTGCAGAATCATCAGCATAATCACCTGTTTTACAGGTGGGCTTGAAAAATAGCTGTTTAAATCCTACAGTTGTAATAATGGTAATAGTAGAACTCATGTAAAAAACCCTGTGATGTTAAAATGAAGGGAATAATAAAAAAGGAAACGTGAAGCAATGGGAGCAATACGTATTCTGTCCTACAGAACACTTTTTAGCATAATTTAAATGTTTATACTCTAGCTTCACTATATTTTTCTACTTTGAAACATTAGCTTTGCAGAAGGTCCTTTTGGCTTAGTTCATCCAGTGAAGAAGAAAAAAAAGATAATTCTAACTTATTTAAGTGCTTTCTGCAGCAAATTTGATGCTCTTTTTGGTTTTAACTGTTTACTCAAATGCTCAGTCATAATCATTAAGTACTGTTCCAGAGTTGTGGGGAAACCCAAAATGGAGGAAGCTGTGGAATCCCTTTAAGAGCTCTCAAACACACTGGCAAGCATACCCACTTTCCTCTGGAAAGGGGAGGATTGTGGTTTTCCTAGTTCAATGATGATCGTTTTTCTCTGATTTTATTAGATCATGCTTTCTAGAGGCAGAGCCTGACAGCTCATGATTGCTCTTCTGAACAAGCAGGAATGTTGCTTTTGGAAAAACCAACCAATTACTGGCATTTTGAAAAAGAAGCTCAGAGGTAGGTAGAGCTTAACTTTCCTCTAACCTCAGCCCTCATTTCAAATTTCATGCTGTCACCACACAATAGTATCAGCATGATTCTCAAGAACAAGAAACACAGTGAAGAGCAGTCAGAACAAGACTCCTGCCCCATCTGCTTTCATCCTTGGTTCTGAAAAGGTTTTGCTGGATGTAAAGTTAATCCATTGTATTCTTCGGACTGCATATCGTCTTTATCATTTCGCATGTGTTTTGTAATCTGGGGAAAGAAATATATGTGGGAGTCTTTATTAAAACCTTGGCAGACTTCTATTGCTTTACAGTTTGGCATTTCATATTGCTTTTGTAGTATTTTTCAAGATACAGTATAAGTTTGAAGCTTCTAAAGTAGTACCAGATTATAAAACCTTGGTTTTCTTTAGAAGTTTAGTTGGAGGCAAAAATAGTACAAAACATTAACTATTTTTAGATTGCAGTTATAAATTCTACTTAAATCAATATATCAAACCAATATAAAGCAGTTACAAAAGTTCACTTTTTAATTATTTATCTTCTCAGGAAATCAAATGTAAATTCATATTCTTCCAGTGCAGAGTGGCTTTTATTTTTTCGTATCTTAGTAAAACCTGCACTTTCAAAGCTCCTGATTTAAAATTCTAACTAATGACATAGAATTGGTCTATTTCTGGCTACAAAAAGCAAGCCTTGCTCTCATTATGCAGTAAGAGCTAGCTGTTTATAGATCTGACAGCTTGTTGGAAGTGATCCAAACCTATAGTGCTATTATTCCTTAGTAAAACTTAAACAGCTGTAGTCATGTAATTCAAAACCCTGGAAGTCTGCTGCAGGGCTTGTTCTGCTTCAGTATACCATGAATGCAGGATGCAGCCAGTCATATAAAGGATACTCTTCTTCACAGAATGAAAGACGCGATCTACAAACCTGAATGCAGCCTGAAAGGTCCAAATAGATGAGCTTGTGACAGCCTTTTCCAGTGCCCAGGTACAGTAAACCTTTGTCTGTGAATTTTCTGCAGTGAGCTAAATTCAGATGCTGTAAATTGGGGAAGCTGATTTGCAAACAAAAAAAAACAACCAACAATACCAAACAGAGAGCAAATTATTACAGAGGTATCTTGCAGAAACAAAACATAAAACAGCTAAAGCATTCTGAAAGTTACTGTAGAGATGTTTGATATGAAATAGGATTATCTTCTTGCTGAAGTTTGAGAGTCCTTTTCTTCGGCTACACTTTTCCCTCTGCTGTATTGCAAATTACTGGGGAATAGTACTATCATGTAACACATTTTATCATCTGAAAACAGTATCATTTTAAAGTTATATCAAATAACTGCAAAAGCATACGGTTTTTAACTAACTGGGATTTTTGTGTGCATACTTTGAAAGTAACAGACTTTTCATCGTAAGTTTGCTGGACTGTCTTTGCCATTGATTTTGCAAGCAGTGGCTGCTGGAAATGAAAACCAGAACTCTATCAAAGGCACTAAAAGCATAAATGTACAATTACAGCTTCTCAAGTCATATAATTATTTAGAAGAGCACTATTAAAAGAATGCAAGGAATTGAAAGAGATACAAAAGGGAATTATCTAAAAGCAAATCATCCAGTGTTGTTAGGTTTTAACCAGTTCTTTGGAAAATGTTTCTTTGTACTAAATGCTATCTAAAAGAAAATAAACTGTATAAGTGGAAAATGTTAATCAACAGCTTTCTGTAAAAGCAAGGATCTAGAGTCTGATTATACTTAAGTTTCCATCTGCAACTTTGGCTTACAACATACTGAAAACTATTCATCTTCATGAACTACATTTCTTACTGGGGTAAATAACAATTGCCACGAGCACCACAAATGAAAGCATACAGAAAATCAAAACCTAGAATTAGGACCTACTGCTCTGGTAGTCATTTAGTTGTAGGGATATAGTCATGCAGTTCTGCAAGTCAGCAAAAGAAGGCATTTTGAAGAAAGATGGGAACACCCACTGGGGAGCTGACTGCTTAAGGAGTGGCATACGTTTTTGGAACTCACTTTATACTTTCAGTATAGAGTAGGGAAACATGTTAACTTGAACTGAGCACAAAAGATAGAAGAAAAATAAACATGCATCAGAACCAGATATTAGAATACAAAGGAATGTGTGTGTGATGTGGGATTTTTTTAATGGAAACATTTAACTCAAATACAGGAATAAAAATATTCTTCTTTGAGAAGCATAAGCCTTTTTATATGTTAGTGACATATTCCACAGAAATGAGTGGAACTCAGAGATAGTATACTTCCAAAATTATCTGATAAACAATAAATTAGGAGACTGGCTTTTATACTCTCCTAGCTCTGAGTCTTTTTAAAGTATATGCTATTAAAAGATTGCCCAACTTCAGACACAGGGAAGCCTTTCTTACTGCATTTTCAAGACTGTGATCAAATCCCTGTTTTGTGTTACAATTACAGCCTGCAGGAATTCTGTCATAATGGTTTTTCAATTAATTTTGGCTTTAAAGCAATCTGACAAAATCACCTTCTGATTTTTATTCCCAATAGACAATATTCATGTCTACCATACGCAAGAGAACTCTTCAGAGGGAAACTGTAGCTGATCTTGTTGCGTAATGCAGGGGTTAAAATGGTTGTATGAAACAATAGGAGAGAATCAAAAATGGCCAAACAGTTTTGAGCACACTCAGCCTACACTTCCTTGTTCCTTGTTCCAGTAACAGACATCTGATATACAATAGCAAACTTCATGTGCAGTATTATGAAATGCAATACTGCCACCTTTAAGAACTTTCTATTAGTTACCCTATTACACAGGACTTGTGGTGAGCTAAATCTTTTGAGATGGCATATGAAATGTTCATGAATTTGGTCTGCTATCAACATCTTCACAGGACATCAATTTTTTGTACATCCCCATCTCAGAAACAATGAGCTTTTTTTTGTCCAAAAATTAATAAAACCACTGGTATCTTATGGGCTAAAATCAGAAGCATCTTGTGTGACTGGGGAAATTTTTTATTAGAGAGGTACAAGTTAACTGCAAAATATATTTTTTCAATGGACAATTTTTCTTTTAGTTTCAAAGATTTTCTTGCATTGAAAGCTTCACCTACCCCGGAGAATTCTTTCCTTGGTTACAAGCTATTTACACATCAACAGAAACGAATGGGTCTGACTTTTGGCAGCAAGAGCATGTTCAGGTAACCAGAATAACATAGGCTGATATTACCTATGGAATAGCTGTTCCAAACTTCAACATAAATATAGGGAAATTTAAAAAGACAAAATATCAACCAACATGGAGAAAACACAGATTATTATAAGAATATTATTGATGAAAAAATTAGTGGCAAGATTGGACACACTACATGGAAAACTTTGCCAAAACAAATGCTAGTTACACAAGGATATGGCATTCTAGACTAAGTGAAACAAAGGTCAAAATGTACCATACAGATGGCAAAGAAAAACATGTTTCTGGACTTTGTGGGTTTGCTTTGAAAGGAAGACATCAGTTTTCCTCACAGTAAAGAGAAACAATGTACAGCTATCTTCAAATCTATGTACATCTTTGTGATGCTGCTACTATGGACCAGCACACCTCTTTTCCTTTATGGCAGATTTTAATGCAGAATTCTACCTGTCAGGCAGACTTCAAGACTCATGGAGGGATACACCTAAAACAGGAATGGCAGACCTCTATAAGAATGTACATTCTTCACCTTCAGCTCACTGATCTTCCAAATAAGAGCTTGGACTAACTCTTTCTTTTGCAGCTGTCACACAAGACCTTGGCTCACACAATACACCTATTTACAATTCTCTTTTGCAAAAATAAATTTCTAAGAACATACCTAACTTGCAAGCTTCTTGCATCACAATAAGAAATGGACATGCCCAGGAAAATGTTGGCTAGCACTTTCTTTTAAAAGTTTCTATAAATCTCTATGAAATACAGAGGGTGTTTTTAAATATACCAAAATAAGAAGTGCTAAGTCAAATATATGCGGCTTTTTTTTTCATTTTGAATAGCAGACAGAATCCTGCAGATCACTCAAAAAGAGTATTTCTACTACATATGCGTCTAAGTTTCCTGCAAGATTACAACAAACACACTTTCACATTTCTGTTTACTTTTACCTTGGCAATAGTCGTAGTGTTCCATTCATAATATCTGTATAGGAGAGATTTAAATAGAGAAGAGATCTGCAGCCTTCTGATATGACTCTCATCGATTCATCCTGAATAATAATTTAAAAAAATCAAGAATTACATTGAAATTATATTTGTATTGTTATCTTACGTTTTTATGCTGAGTAACAAGGGGGAAAACCATGAGTAAGTATCTTTAAATCATCATAATAAATTTATGATGATTTATGATGGCTACCACAGCCATTTTCTTTGAAGCTTCAAAGTAGAATACTGAGAGACACACGATGCTACTGTTACTCAACTGAAGTGTGGTAATTTTAACATTCCAGTTCAAGGAAACATGATAAACTACACAGTCCTACAGAACACAGGGGACTTTTCACATGATTGAAGGTTAGCACATTTACATGTTTTGCTAAGACAAGATTCTAGTTAGCTAATCCTGGTATATAAAACCACTGGTTAATTTTCTCCATGAACTCTCGTATGCTTCTCTGGCCAATTATGTCTTTTACAAAAAGCCTTCTCTTTAGTTCTACCCTATAGGTGGAATATTAGATTTGATTAATTATAAGGCTTCCAAGTTTTATTGACCTGCAAAACTGGTACTACCTATATTGTTCTATATATCATTCCATTCCATTCCAATCCATAATGGGAACAAATCTCCAAGTATGAAGAATGTTTCACAATAAAAGTCAACATAATAGAAAGGCAAAAGGTCAGCATTTATACACAAAAATAGTGTACATCTCTTGCCATGTCATGATCATCTTGCTACTGAAGGATCACCAAGATAGCTGGAAATTCAATACCAATCAGCTTCAAGGAAGAGTCTGTGCTTTTGAAATGCATTCCTAAAACAAAGGATTTGAGAGAGGTGATACGAGTAAAAACAGGTATGTTGATGGAAAATAACCATAACCTGAAGAGAACAAGTCATAAAGGGTGAGAAAGTATTTAGTGGATGGCACAATGGGGAAAACTCTCCATTCCATGTGAAAGCAGCACAACCAGCGGACCATCTGAAGTGTCTGAACACAAACACTTGTAGCATGCGAATCAACCAGTAGGGATGCACAGGTGCAGAGCAATGCTTTCATTGGGATTCCAGCAATGCAAAGGTGTAGTACACATAACTGGAGGGCTGCAATTAGTTTTAGGGAATATTTAGGAATGACAGCCCAGGAAGGTGAAGACAGGTTGCAGTCTATGCCATGGAGCGTTGCATTGGAGGGTGTCAAGTCAGCTGACATCTTATTTGTAAAGATTAGAGGTTAGACCTATGAGGATTACATTGTGGTAAGTATCAATTGCAGACTGTTTGACCAAGAAAAGAAGGTAGATGAAACCTTTGAGCAGCTGAAGGAAGCCTTACAATTGCCTATCCAGGTTACTCATGAGAGACTTTAACCACTCTGATTTTCTGCTGGAAGAACAATATTGTTAGGCACAAAATATCCAGGAGACTTCCAGAGTGTGTTCAAGACAATCTTGTGATCCAGGTGACTGACAGGTGGTCTAGGGAACATGTTCTTCTGGACTTGTTTCACAGCAAGGAATATCTGTTCAAGGATGTGAAGAACTAGAGTGGTTTTGGTTACTGCAACCATGAAAATGAGAACTTCAAAATCCTGAGAGTAGAAAATCTGACGATTTGCAGAAGAACAAGCATATTTTGGCTTGTTCAGGGATCTGCTTAACAGGATCTTATGGTAGACAGCCCTGGAAGACAAAAGGGCCCAGGACAGCTTGTTGATCTCCAAGGCCAAGCTACTGAATGACTTTTTTTGCCTCAGTTTTTATTACTAAGGCTGCCCTGCAGAAGCCTACTAGCAGTATCTGTGAGAGTCAAGCAATACCTATGATAGAAGAAGGTAATGTCAGGGAGCTCTTGAGGAAGTGGGATGAGAAAGGATGCATCAAAGAATACTAAGTTGGCTCCTGTCACTGAGAAGCCTTGCTCATTTTTGAAGATAGGAAATGACATACCGATTTACAGGAAATAGATGAAGGAGGATCCAGGAAATTACAGGCCAGTCAGCCTCACCTAAGTCATTAGGAAGGTTAGGTATCAAATCCTCCTTGAAGCCCTGTCCAAGGAGGATGAAAAAGTAATAGTGAACAGCCAGCAAGGATTTACCAAGGGCAAAGAATTCCTCACTAAGGTGATAGTTTTCCATGATGAAATTACTGGATCTATGGAGAAAAAGCAGCTGTTGTGTCTTGAATTCAGCAAGGCCTTCAGCACAGGCCACCATATCCTTCATAACCAAAGTGGTAAAATAAAGGATCAGTGGACTTCAAGGTGAGTGAAATTTGCCCAGACTGCCAGGCCTAAGGGCTGTCTGGAGTGGTGCTAAGTCCGATTGGTGGCTTGTGGCAAGCGGCATCCCTCAAGGGTCAGTATGGTGGCTGCTACTATTAAATGTCTTTATAAATGTTTTGGATGATAGGAAATTAGTATAGTCTCAGCAAATTCACAGATTACTCCAATCTGGGGGAAGTGTCAATGCACTGGAGACTAGCACTGCTGTTCAGAGAGATTTAGTCCGGAAAAACGGGCTAATGGAAACCTCATGAAGTTCAACAAAGGCAAATGCAAAAGTCCTGCATCTGGGTTAGAATAACCCTGCACATCAGTAGTCTAGACACTGGTCAAAAAGCGGCTATTAAACACACTGACCTGAAAGTCCTGCTCAGTAATAATTTCAATGTATGTCAACTGTGTGCCCTTTCAAGAACGGTGACCAACTGCATACTAGGCTGTATTGGCAAGAGTGTGATCAGCAAGTCCCTATTATCCCATGAACCAGGCCCTGACACCACCTAGGGATATGCTTGCTGATACATATCAAATGTATATTAGCAAGCATGCTAAAAAACAAATGGAACAGATAGTTATGAAAGTGTTTGAGTCTTTACAAAGCCCCGGCCCACTTTAACTTATTGACTACTTTCAGCAACAACAAAATTAAGAATCAAAACAACCATTGAGAAGCATACAACCTCTAAATATTACACTGTAATTATAATATTATATAGCAGAGTCAAACATCATTTTTCCATCAGAGAATGGCAGTTGAAAAACATTAAAGAGAATTAATAGAAGCGCAATAAAACTGAAAATGCTAAAGGAAAAAGAACAGACAAATATATAGTGATGATGGTGATTGCATAATTAGACACCTTTCAAATAAAGGCTCTCACAAATATCTAAAAATATAGTGAAAGATTTTTAGAGCCTATGTGTATTACTGAATGAAGGAATAAAGGAACCTGAAAACAATATAGAATCGTAGAAGAGTTAAGGTTGGAAAGGACTTTAAGATCATCTAGTTCCAATCCCCCTGCCATGGGCAAGGACGTGTCCTACTAAACCATGTCACCTAAGGCTCCATCCAATCTGGCCTTGAACACTGCCAGGGATGGAGCATTCACAACTTCTTTGGGCAACCCATTCCAGTGCCTCACCACCCTTACACCAAAGAATTTCTTCCTCAAATCCAATCTAAACTTCCCCTGTTTAAGTTTGAACCCGTTACCCGTTGTCCTCTCACTACAGTCCTAATGAAGAGTCCCTCCCCAGCATCCCTATAGGCCCCCTTCAGATGCTGGAAGGCTGCTATGAGATCTCCATGCAGCCTTCTCTTCTCCAGGCTCAACAGCCCCAACTTTCTCATCCTATCTTCATACAGGAGGTGCTCCAGTCCCTGATCATCCTCATGGCCCTCCTCTGGACTTATTCCAACAGTTGCATGTCCTTTTTATGTTGAGGACACCAGAAGAGTATTGAAATGTATAGTTGTTGCCAGCTCCAAACTTAAACCACAAAAAAACCTCCACCCCAGACTGGTAAAGTTTTGGAGCATGTTTATTTAAGTTAATTGAAATTGAATACATCAATTTGTATTAGAACTGTAGAAAACAAATTAGAACTTCACTGAGTATCTCTGAATCCTACTGAATTCCATTTTCAAAGTACTTGAGAACACAAGTCTCTACTTTCTATCAGGAAGATTTGTGTGTCCAAATAAACACAGCTCTTTACAAATCTTCCTTCTCATTAGAAATTAGAGTTCATGAGAAAAATCTGAAGTACTTACATTTAATCCCTGGCATCCAGAGAGATTTAAGTCTTGCAAATTCTTACATGCACCTAAAAATAATAAAAAAGTCATATTAAGAATGAACAGTTCAAATTCTCAGTGTACAACACAAACATAAGAATTCATATTACAGATTCAGTCCATCAGGGCCTCCCTTAGACCACAGTCACAGCAGATTACTGAGAAGAAAGCACCAAAAAAACCCAAAAGCAGAATACAGAGTTGGAGAAGGCTGTCCTGAGGAAACTTCTATTCTCACACTCCATCAACTAATGGCACACTCAGGAACCAAGCTGTTTTCAGTCTTATGTTACCAAAGGACCAGAAAGCTACCGAATTAAGCAATCTGCTGTTAGAAAATGCCAGAGTTAAGTTTTCCATGTAGGTTTATGAGGCGGCGCCATCAGACCAATTGTAGGAAAAATCCCACTCATCTTCTACAGGTATTGAATTTCAGAGAATTTCACTGCCTGAGACAGTCTCTTCTCTGTGCATATAATTATTACTTTTAGAAACTCTTATTTTGCAGAGATTGTTGAAATTCTAACAAAACAATGAAAGATAGATGCCTGACACTAGAAAAGCACTTGCACATCCCTTCAGCCACTCTTCTGCCAAATTTTGAGTCTATTCTCCAAGGAAAAGATGCAAGAACTCCTATTAAACATAGACACACATTTTGCCCTAATCTAATCTTCAAAATAACTGATCTGTTTAAATTGAAATGATCAAAATAGGCTTGATATATGGATGCCTGATATGGAAAATGCTGTATGAAAGGCTTATACACTGAAAATAAATATATTTTTAAAATATTTAAAAACACATTTTCACATGGTAAGAAAAAAATGCATGTTTTCAACTGCAATAAGCATTAGTACTATAGATCTGCATGATGTTTTCTACGGGGACTGTGGCTTCACTGATATCCTGTAACTGTCGAACTCAGTGCTTTTTTGAGGAGTAGGACAATACTGAAAGGGATTGCACACCTCAAAAGAACCTAACCAATAAAAGCCATCCTTAAGGCTGCTAAGCCATGGAAATTACGTAGCTCTTACATGGGTTTTTTTGCCCTAGAACTAGAAAAGACACAGTTTATAATTTTACATGTGAACGTGTACATGCTACTAAAAGCAGTTGCTAATTTTGGCATTATAACTGAATATACTTCAGTTAGCAGGCAGAAAGGTAATACTAGTAAAACAAACCAGTCTCAGGAGATGGAAAGGAAGAGGAAAGAATATTCCCATTTTTTTATTACATTTCCTATCCCAAATTCTTTTTCTGTTTCCTAGCTTTCCTGGATAGAATGAGCTATCCCATTACCAGAACAATTGACAGTTCAAAACAACACAGAGGATCCCAGTTATGATTCAAGTTATTAAAATACATAATCAACTTACACTTACTAGCATATAGCTGCCGAAAAGTAACAAATAAAATGCAATTTTTTGTGTAAGGGATAAAGCTTTTTATGCAAACACTCATTCACACTGTGAACTAACAGAGACTGAATGAAGATAGACAAGTAGTAGCTACAGGCACAAAACGAAGAAACCAATCAATGAGATTTCAAAGGTAATAACAGAAACCAGCTACATGGATTAGAGGGATGCAGCAACAGGTGTAGACAAGATTGCTCCACCTGTCTAATGAGTAAGAACTGCACAAATACCGAGAACACTCTGCAGTTGAGATGTGGTTTAAATTGATCTACCAATTTGTTTAAAAATAAAAAATCTCTTTGCTTTTGAAAGTATTTTACCTGATATTACTTCATTTATTGTGGCACCTTTCCTCCAGACAAAAAAACAAGTTTTTTGAGCCCAGATCAACAGTGTTTTAGAAACAGAACACCTGTGCAATGATCTGCACTCAAGATCAATACCTTGCCAGGTGCTAAGGTCCACAATCATAGAGAAAAATTAACTAAGTAGTTACACCAAACAGTGAAGAACTAGAAAAAAGTTTCAGAAGGGATGATAATGCTTAGCAAAAGAAATTTGTGAGTTTGAAAATAGTTAGGAAATACAAGCTGAGGGGTTAAAATGTTTTTAAGGAAAGATGACCTTATGGCCAAACTTCACCAATGATGAAGGAGAAGGGCAATACAAAGGAGTACTATGGGAAATTCAGGAGGGAACACAGGCTGAAAAATAACTAAAAATACGGAAACATTTTAGACTCAATTGTGGGCAGCAGTCCTTACCTTCCTCTAATAATAATTCCTCAAGACTGTGTTTAGCCTTTGTAGAAAGCCAAAAGCTCCTGGCTTACCGCTCTCCTGTTCCTCCTTAGGTGGACATACCTGGAATTAGTTTACAGTCTGCCATTGTCATGACCAGCAAGTTCTCTTTTGCACTCTGCCTACACTCAGATGACATATAACCTGATAGGCTCTTCCTTGTGGTCTTTCTGAGCCAACTCTGTCTACCTGCCGTGGGCCATAAGAGACACTCGGTAATAAGCAGGGCTAGTGAATTTGTATGGTAAATACACAAATGGTAAATTTGAGCTCAACCTGAAAACAAGACCACATTTGAGCATGGTCTCTAACTGAGGAGTAGATAGGCACTGGATGTGTTCCAGTGGGTAGACACCCAGAAAGCTGGAAAGTATCAGCTTCAAGGTCCTCTTTCAAGCTCATTTTCCAAGATAAACTTAAATACGAAGAAGATTCAGCCTGATAAGTTTTCCTGAATGCATGAGAATCTTTTAATAAAGGTCAGGTAGAAATGGGTCCATATAGTTTCCCATGTTTAATAAAAATGAATAACAATAAACTAGAGACAGTAAAAACTAGTAACACAGAAAAAACCCAAACAAATAGGACATTAAATATTCACAGTATTTGTGAAGTTCCATGTAGCTTAATGATTATTTGACTGAATTCTGTATATTACATTCAAGCCTCTACGAAAATGCCTGTTTCATCTGCTGTAATGTTTTACTTCTCTTCCAGCACAGGGATCCCACATACTCCAACTGTGTCTCCTCAGATCTGTACAACACTGATTAAGACTATCCAAAAATTTCAACTGTTACAGCTGTCACAGGAAATAGTTGGGGCCAGCTGAATGTCAGGATGCAAATAGTTACTATTATACTACTACTTCTTCTTTTCAAAGCATCCGACTGTAGGAAGACAAGGAATAGGAATTTGAGAAACAATGAAAGGGAAAACATCTTAAGAAGAGCATCTAGCACTGTTAAGCGCAATGCCCAAGGCCTACCATGTGATATATACACTTATCTTCATGAGAAATACCTAGATTGTCAGGAAAGAAAATTGATTTTTGTGGCACCTGATTGGCCAGAGGATTTAAAACACATGCTGCTAGCAAGAAACAGGATTCATAAACTGAAGAACAATATGTTTTCCAAGTATAAAGCACTGAAAAGTCTGGATTTACAACAGAATGACATATCAAAAATTGAGAGCCAGGCTTTTTTCGGTCTGAATAAACTCACCACACTCTTACTTCAGCATAACCAAATTAAGAGTTTATCTGAGGAGATTTTTATTTATACACCCAGTCTAAACTACCTACGTCTTTATGATAATCCCTGGCATTGCAACTGTGAACTAGAAGCTCTTGTTACAATGCTGCAGGTTCCAGCAAATAGGAACTTGGGAAATTATGCCAAGTGTGTGCATCCAATAGGACTGAAAAATCAAAAGCTAAAGCAGATAAAAGCTGAACAGCTATGTAGTGAAGAAACCAGGCAGGACCCCCAAAATATAAAACGGGAAAAGCCTGAAGCTGCCAAACCAGAATTTGATTCCTCTTCATGCCACATATATGTGTTTCCTGTACCAACTCTCAACTGCAGAAGAAAAGGTTTGTATCTGTCCTTATAACTGAAATAATTATTTTAATATTCTTAAATATTCTTGCTCTTTTACTACATTTATTCAGATACTATTTACAGCAAATTAATATAGAACTAGTACTCGCCCTACTTTAAGTAATTCTGTTGTTTTTTTCTCATAACTACAGTCATCAAGTAGGAGTTCTTTCTGCATTCTACCTCTACTTTGCCACCCTGATTTCACAGATATTCTTTAGTGCTCTGGTATAAGATATCAAACAAAAGTCAACAGGAACAAAATTAAGCACATACTTAAGTCACTGAAGGATCAGCACCCCACAAATTACCAGCACCTCACAAGTCTGAATTTACTAATATAAACATACTAATCACATTACAGCTGTGCTGAATTTATTGCACAAATAGAGAAAAGCATAGTGTCTTTTCTTCTTTCCAGTGTACAAACACAAACATAACAACAGCTTTGACAGAAGTGATCTGTGAAGCAGGATTGGAGCAGCCAGCGTCAAAAGGAACCTGACTGCAAAGGATAGCTATTGCATCCCCACATTTTCTGTCCAAGATTTCTTCTACTAAGGGAAGAAATTGTATGATTTTGTTCATAAAGAAATAATTCCCCTGTGTGCTTCTTCCCAGCACCCAGCAAACATTTTAAAATTGAAGTGCCTTCAAGAAACGTTTTTCAAACACTTGGATCCATTCCATTCCTAAATCCTTCTCAGGCTCTTAAAAGCCAGTTAAGCCTTAAGGGTAGATCAGATGGGGCATAACTCAACACTGAAGTGTATATTTATTCATCTTCTATTTCCCATGTTTTATCCCATGATAAAACAAAGCAAACAACCAAATATCCAGAAAAGAGTCATTCTTTAACATTACAAATATGAAATAAAAAGCATTACTAGAAGTAGCCAAAATGGGGAGGTTTTTTTCCCAAGTCTTGCAAAGCAGAGCCTGCAATACTGGATCACTGCACTATAGTTTGCCCACTTGTATCTTGCATTGTGTTCGCTAAACTTCTATTTGGTTAAACGTGACTTCAATTTATGTAACTACTCTGTGTGCCCTCACTCTTGGACCTTGATGCCAGTGCCATACTCAGAAGTCAATAAAAGGTGACAATACCTAAAGATTAAACAATTTCAGTATTTGATTTCATGGTTTAACTGCTATGTATGGCATAAAAAAATGGTCCACATTTTTCTTTTTTCCACCTAATTCCTTTCTTCTTCCTATGACTCACTTTTCTCTTTGTCTTACCATGCATCTTTCTAATTAATGTTTTATGCTCTTTTAACTGGCTAACATCTACTAATTTCTTAATATTCCATTACCTTACCTTTCCTTGTAGATAGGATCTTGATTATTAGATTATAGATTGCAATCTTAATTACCCTTCATAAAATCCAAATTATATCATTACTACCTTACATCTCCACTAAACTGCGCTACTGAACAGAGACCAGGCATATATTAAAACCTTAATATAAGAGAAGGCTGACCTTCTGGCTCTCCCTATCTAGTGCTGTCAAAGAGATGAGCTGAACACATGAATATATTCAAAAACATTCAGCAAGAAAAAAGTTACGTTTTTCTCTAAGTCCACAGAAATATTCCACATGGTCTGCTCTTCATGGGAGTTTCACAGACCTTTACAGTATTTTTTAAAAAGCTATTTACTGCCTTTAGTATTAACAACGAAGGAATAAAGTTACTTCAGCCTCTACATGAGTGAAGTAGACTACATGAGGGTACAGGGAGTCCCTCCATCAGGTCAAGAAGTCCAACCCAGGACTTCCTGAATGTCTAGCACAGAAACATTGAGAACATTCAATGTTTTGTAGTAAGTATCAGATCTACTGTGCATATGCTTGACAGCTGGATGCAAATATCCCATGGATATTTAGGATTTCTGAACATAACATAATCTTTTTAGAACCAAAGTATCATAGAATAGTTAGGATTGGAAAGAACCTTAAGATCATCTAGTTCCAATCCCCCTGCCATGGGCAGGGACACCTCACACTAAACCATGTCACCCA
>JANRGW010021282.1:0-14913 GCA_024733675.1 Psilopsiagon aymara
TTTTTCAAATATGATGGACAGTGTCTTAGCAACTTCATTTGCCAGCTCCTTCAGGACCCACAGATGGATTTCATCAGCTCCCATGGACTTGTGTACGTTCAGCTTCTTAAGATAGTCTCGAACCAGATGCTCTCCTACAGTGGCCCCAGGGTCTTCATTCACACTGTCCCTTCATCTGCCTTCCAAGACTTGGGTGGTGTGGTCACCGCATTTGCCCTAGAAGAAAAGAATCAGACTGCATCTGCTTAGGCTAGCCAAGTCCACCATGAATGGAAGGTTACTATTCATTAAAAAGAGGAAATTGCAAGATGATATTTAAGTTCACAATTTACTGCAACTACGCTAACATTAATTGTGACTCTGTGTGCAACAATTATGGTCAATGTCTTATTTACAAAATAGAGCTTCTATGAGCATGGAGAAGACTGAGGAACATATCTCTATGCATTGCTAGAATTCTGCAATGTTGTTAAGCTGTTGTGGGCAGCATCCTTCTCACAGAAAGGAAGAAAGAGAATTGAATTCCAATTTAGCAATTTTGGAGCACATTAAAGACTTTGTTTTGAAAGGGGAGAACTGAGTCATAGTCTGTAGTTGAGAGGAAATGGAAGGGCAGTAATAATCACTTTTGGATTTTGTCTTTCTGACTGAACACCCGTCCTGTCCATGTGGAAGGAAATACAGAGCAGACTGGGAGTGTCCTGTGCCTTGAAATAACCAACTGTTTAGAGGCCACTGCTGGGAGGTGAGTGATAGGGGTCAGTATTCCCCTGGCAATTGGGCATCAGACTAGGGTCTTCAACTTGTACAATGAATGCTTTACTAGACAAGGTGTCAAGACAGACTCTGTTTCTTGTCAATATATGTGTAGATCCTTCATAACTTCTTTCCTCAGGTGTTTGTTTTTCCTGATGGACTGCAGAAGAAGCCTATATCCTACAATATGCTTGGATAGTGTTTGAAAATATCTGTGGTTTCTCAGCTAGAAAATACATTTTTGTGTGTAAGGAAGATTGAATAATTTCAATGATCTTAAAAGGTGCTTAAAATCTATTGAAGACAGTGGAGGTTTTTTTTCAGAGGAGGCTATCAAAATAGAAGCCTTCTTAGATGTGTTTACTACTGCATAGGAGAGGAGGTGTCGAATAGCCAGGGAGTTCTGATAACTGTGGTTTATTTTTAGTAAGCATCATAAGTATTATTTCAATTTGTCTTTTTTCCCTGGGCTTAAAGAAATGTTGTTGCCCAGTGAACCTTCCTTCCTGCAGCTATCTTTCTGAAACACTGCTTATCCCAGAATGTAGATTTGGATACATTTATTTAAAAGGGGCAATGTGTGGCATATGGCTACTGTTCCATATATAGAAAATTACCCTCAGCAGTGTTAGCATTCCAGCTGCAGAGATCTCTTGTATATGCTTGGTCCTCCAGGAACAGAAAAGGTAGGATTATTGTGTGTGTCTGAAAGTCTTAATTAACAGATTTCAGCAGGGTGAATGTAGGTAAAACTTATTACAAGCATCACTTTAGTAGTATATCTGTGAAAAGGTAGGTTATGTATGAAGTGGACTGTATAATTACAATGGTCTGAAATGAAAAATGTTATCCAGTATTTATTAGGCAGAGATATATGACATGTATTTTTCTTGAGCAAGATGAATACAGAGCTGCACTGGACTTTAGCCTGCCTGGAAGCAAAATTTGGACTTTCTTTTCTTGTTCTGATCCACTTGAATGAATGCAGTCAACAGCAGAAAATATGAGCTTATTGAATAGGTGAAGTGCAGGAAGGCATTTAATTAAATTAAAGCTCAGAAAATGTTAAACCTATGAAAGAGATACTTTTTGTAGGCTCCATGCAATTTGCTTTCATTGCTTCTTGGATGAATTTCAGGTATCGTCTATGATCAACCTAGTGTACCAGACTAATAAACAGACATATTTGTCATTTGTTTTGCAGTCACTGCTAACTGCCATAACTGCTCAAGTGCTTGTGAACTCCTCACTCAAAGATTACCTTGTCAAACTTACCAAATTCCTACAATTTGTGTCACTGAAAGTGGGCATTGGCAAGTCCATTGCAGCCATTATTGTGGAGGTATGTGGGAGGTCTGTGACACTACTCTGCTCCATTCCTTTTGATTGCAAGCTGTATGAACATCATCCCTTCCAATTAGAAGAGCAGGATTAGCAGAGTCCATATCACTAGTTGTGGTTTATTGCCAGGCAGGGTAAACTAGGCTGCGAGATGGGCCATTGGAAGGACAAATTGAATTCACCTTTTGGCTACCAAGGGTTGTCAGCCAAAAAGGGCCAGCTGTGTGTTGAAGGTTATCTCATTGCTGGCAAGAATAGTGCTATTCAAGATCCCATTGTTTAGCAGATGATGTACCCATGGTGATAGGAAGCCCACAGCTTGGGTGGACATGCTGGATGTTTCATTGTCTTTTTCTCACTACGGAACTCTTGAACTGGAGCCTGAATTCTCTTCTATTTTCTGGTAGTTACTGATTTTTCTTTCACCTTTCTCCTTTACCCAATGATCAGAAGCATTATTTTGGAAGGAAGGTCCTGCCAAGAACCTTTCCAAAAGGCCAATTCCAGAGGCGGGAGCCCTTCCTCTGTATATTTCTTACTCACTGGTCATATTTATCATTTGATTCCTTCTTCAGTGCTATGTGCAGATTACCAAGTGCGCAGGAATTTGACATTAGAGTAAGATAGTGTATGTGCGTGGACCATGCCCACAGATCACTAAATGATATATATTTATAGATTCAGGGTGGTCCAAGGTGTGCATGAGTGTGTTGTTATATGATTCAAGGTTTACCACTTTAAAGCTGAACTTGAAGTTTTCATTGTCTGCATTCCAGCTCTATCTCCTTTTGGATAGTGCAGACGCCCATGGAACTGTCCTGAAGAACACTGGCAAGGATGCTGCAATAAAATTTGCTTCCGAGTACGCAGCTCAAGTGTCTTTCACCAGGTATTTTTGCACCTGACTGTATAATGGAATTCAGCTTTTTAGTGAATTGTTTCTGATCTTTTAAACATTTTGTCTGTTCTTTCTCAGGTGTTTTATTTGAGATCCCTGCTTAGTGATGTGCTGTTTGCTGCTTCGTCTTATTTTAATGAAATGGCATTCTACGTGTGGTACTGTGCAGTTGATTGCTACATTTATCCAGGCTTCAGTTTTGGAGTGACTTGTAGGTGCGCCCAGGAGTTCCAAGTATCATGTATGCATTAAAGCATTAGGTCAAGGGAAATTGTTTTCAAATAGTATACAAATAATGATCCTGAAAACAATACTTCACTGGGTTTATCTGTGCATGTGACAACTGTGCTAAAATAATCTGAGTGCTCCTTTGAGTGAAGTTGCTGCTCTCAACATTCCTGGCAAACAAAGCAACTTCTTTCTTTAGTAGCACGTACTTCTGGTTTATTGTGTCTTATTCTTGGAAGCAGGAATGGGTTCTGAGGGCATGACACTTCAATGAGATCCTGTAGTGCATATGACACAGTGACAAATGGCTACATTGCAGCATAGAATATGACAGGGACTGTGGCACTGTTGCATGGCCAACACTGCTGAAAAATGAAACAAAACACAGAAACTTTCACTGGAAGCAAACAGTAGTATAGTCTTTAGAGAGAGACTTAGAAATCTTCAGGGAGGCTCTCAGTTCTTGAAAATCAGATGAAACCCTTTTCACACCACCCTATTTCTTCCCACCCCAAGAGGAAATCTAATTTTTTGCATAAAAACCATATTTTTTATATTGGTACAGTTGATTTTTAGGTTGCATATTGTAAATGGAATGAAGAGAAGCATTACTGATGAAGTTGGAAAACAAAAGTCTATGCCGACATTAGTGGAACATCACTGCCAATAGGCATATGTAAAGATTTACTGTTTATAGCAGTGGTAAGCTATGATGCTGTGTCTGACTCATGGGAGCTATATATTGTGTTCTTTAATACTCATTAGTGTTGTAGGGGGCTCAGATTTTAAAGGGTTTGCCTAGGTAGGTTGTCAGTTGGTTATGGACATAATTGGTGCAGTGAATCTTTCTGACAGCTCACAATCAGCATTATTTTCAGAGTATCAACAGAAAAGCTGTAATGCATGGTTTATAGTATTTAGCGGGTGGTTTGTGCAGTGGTGGGCTTCATTTTACAGCTATATCTACCACAACAAAGCAATTTTATATTCTCTCACCTTCTGTGGCATTCTCCATCTAAAATCTGTTCATATTGCATACTGCCAAAACTATGGGATTCACTAAAATTGCATGGATTTAGCTAAATCTACAATTTGGCGACATTTTAAATTATGAATTTCATAGCTGCTGTGTCTCACTATGGAAACCAAAAGCTTAATTACACAGAAGCAATGCTAATTAGGGAGGATAATACTAGGGCAATAGATTAAATAAATCCAACATGGAAAAGTAATTCTATGTGCTGACTACTACCAGGCGCTTATGGAGTTTTTCATTTTCCCTTGGTGATCTGTGATGGGATGCATCTCTTGCCTACAGAGCCACCCTTCTGCATTCATTTGTGCCCAAGAAGCCAGAGCACTTCTTAGCATCTATGGTGCTTGTCCCTTGTGTTTTTACAATGGGTTATGAGCTCATCATCTGCTGTCAGCCATAAACCCCACAAAAACAGCTCTATGCACAAAGACCTCTTTCAATATCTAATCACAGCTCTTATGGGCCGGTCTCATAGCTCCTTGAACTTGTGCAGTGCTTCAGCATGAGCACTTGGCTCCAATATTAGGCACTGTCAGAGGCTGAACAGGCTGATTATGCAGAAGGCTAGAGACAAGACCATGTCCTCAGGTACGCTCCTCTTGCTGAAGAGGAGGTGGTTGAGGCAGGTGTCTCCTGCAGGCAGCAGCACGGCTCCTGTGCCAGCTTGTCCAGGTATGGTCATCAGGAGGTTCATCAGAGCTTCAAGACATGGGTGCAAAAGTCTGTGTCTACCAGTACAGTCCTCTTTAAAAAGTACTCAGACATGTGACATGTTGCTCTTACTGCATTTATTTTATTTCCCATCTGGAAATAGCATATAAGATTATCATTCGTTTATGCAAACTAGAAAAGAAAAACAATTTCTTGCTTTCATTTAACAGTGAAAAAGTCCAAGTCTATTTTTGGACAAATGAAGACTCCTTGCTTGTGGAACTCCAGCAAAAACAGATTACACAATTTAGGTCAGCTGAACTCTGAGAACTCATCTTCTGTGCTATTCCTCTAGTTTTTATCAGTCTCAGCACCCTGTAATATGCTCACTTATCCTGGATTCATAGACATCCTGCAAACCAGTAATGGCTGCTCAGCAAGCAAAATCTGTCCCTTAGGAATTATGGCCATCTTACGAATACAGTGATCCAGAACAGCCTATTCAAAACAAAACTTCCATACATTCAAAATGACAAGAACCAAACTTCCATACCTTCAAAATGACAAGAACAAAACATGACAAAAAGAGGGTGAGTCGTCATGGCGAAAAAAATCATCACCCTCCAACTTTTAACAGATGTACTCTTATGCAAAAGCAAAATAGGCCACAGAGAAAATGCCAGACTGTGAAAAAGCTGGGTATATAAAATATATAAAATACAAAATGCTATGGACAGTTTGCAGACCCATCAATAATTTCATCAGCTCTAATCTGCTTGATTTTACATTGATTCACAGGCTTGGCATACAATTTTTAGGTCTCAATACAGCATGCTGTTAAAGTGATAACAGTGCACATAGCTGACTTGAAAGACATTTCGGTAGGGATAGCAGATACCTGAGAGAACATTCTTAGGTTGTATAATTTCTTGTGGCTTTAATGCATTTGAGTTCTGCTGATTTACATCTGCTGAGGATCTAGTCTATGGGAATTCCTCAATGCCTAGTGCTATCATTCTGACACCTGCCAAAATGTCAGTGGGAAAATGGACCATGAAAATATCACTCCTTGATAGAAATGAATGTAATTTTAAGATCACTCATTTGTGTGAGCCAGATTCTGCTCTCATCATAATAGAACATTTAAATATCTATTTCAACACTAGGATAAATGGCTGAGCATTAACTACTGCAAATAAATGCAGAACTATAAAATTTCAGTATAATAATTTACTTCTTAATTTACCCTTAGTATAGAAACAATCTTCTATTGAAGGAGACTGTGTTGGCAATTGGGTGCTATATATTTGACAGATAGAAGTAAAATCTGTATTCCCAAGAATGCTGCCTTATGATGATTTTTATCATCATTTAAAATACCTCACAAAGGGCAGTCATTCATTATTATCTTTATTTTATAGCCAAAGAATGGGATGTTTAGAAAGGTAAAGAGGCTTTTTCAAGAAAATCGGTGATGGGACATAAAATACTGTTAAAATGACAATGATATTTTATTATAAATGTGATTTTATAAAATTTCAAAATTCCATTACCTTCATGGAGGCCAAAATTTTCTTTGGAGTCTTAGATGTAACCCTCATGTCTTGTTCAGCACCCTATTCACAAGGAAAGGTGCTCTTAATTTTTTGCCTTGCTTGGAGCACACCTTTTATTAATAATCTCATAACATTCCTGGGACTGCAACCAATGATTTCATTAAAACCAGGGTTAGAAATGAGTTTATCTATTCTCTGTAAGAATAGAACACTTACCGAACACGCAACCTCAAGTCTCCATAATCATCCACTCTTTTGTAGACAGCTGTTTGAGAGACTCATACTGAAGTTTACTACTTTGCAGTAGCTTAATAACATGTTTCAAGTATCTTTAAATAACATGTTTTAGGCATCCTTAAGGAGTCCTAAGGAGTTCTTGGCCTTTGTTCATGATTTTCTTTTCCCTCTGGTAAAGTGGTTGTTGATTGTGCCACACAGATCATTTTTTTGTATGCGCTAACCTGTAAGCATCCATAGTCACATAAGTATGTGCAAATGTGGAGCTGTAGAGAGTCCTAAATGCCAGTGACTATGCAAGATGAGACCTGGAAACAGTAAGGCAATATGGTCAGCACAACTGACAACGAATGCAATGTACTATGGCCAATCCCTGTAAAATCTTCACAGAATGAGGCAGGATTTCATGGAAAACAATGGGGAAACTTTAGAGGCATACATTTGAAAGACTTTCCACCAGCACTGTAGACAACACAAGAGGTAATGCAAATGCAGCTAGTGAAAGATGGCAAAGGCTTGCTTGGAAATTACTTTTGGCTGCTTTTTGTTTCCGTGGTTTTGAATAGTTCTTCGATCTGGTACTTGTTAAACAGTGTTACCACGCTGCAGATTGATTATCTCTTACAACATACTTTTACTTATCTGAGTCATTCTGACTTTCTGAAGAGTTCCAATCCATAAGAGTGTCTGTTCAAGAGGGTTTTATACTGGTTATCTCACTGTGAGAGTGGTGTGACACTGGAACAGGTTGCCCCAAAGAAGTGGTAAATGCCCATCACTGGCAGTGTTCAAGGCCAGGCTGGACAGAGCCTTGTGTGACATGTTCTAGTGTGAGGTGTCCCTGCCCATGGCAGGGGGGTTGGTGCTAGATGGTCTTAAGGTCCTTTCTAACCCAAACCATTCTATGATTCTATGACCTCAGTCTGGAGTTTCACCATTGTAAGTTTTTTTCTCAGTAGAATTGTCAATGAAGAGGCCTCAGTTAAACAAAGAAAGACCCAAGCCAAACAAAAAAGATACACTTCTGCCACTGATTTTCTGAGAGATATAATAAAAATGTGCCACAGACAGTCATTTTGTTAACAAACAGAAGAGTATTATTTCTACAGTAGAATGACACACTGAGGAAAGTCACATAGCCGACTGTAGCCAGTCGGTGTATATTGATCAAACAGTGATAACCCACTGATGATCTGCAGCTACTTCTCAAAAAAAAAAATGGAAGATTGGGCCACTTCTAGTCTTCTAGTTTCAGGCCAGTTATTCCATGGCATGATGGAAGGTGGGAATGTGCTCTTTGGGCTCTCTTTGTTCCTACCTTCTCACCCTCCTTTCCTTGCTACTTTCATTTTCCTTTTCCTTGAGGCATTTACTGCTTCCCTTCTGTTCCTCCCATTGTGGGTGTGTCTGCCAGGTTTAGTATCATGCATCTAAAACCAAATCAATAAACCCAGAAGGAACTAGCTGGATAAACCTGGAGTAACTGATGTTTCTGCATGACATTTCTATAAGAAGTCTACATGAGGTATGGTGATCACATCCACAGATACATAAAGCCACATAGCTCTCTTGATGATCGAAACAGAATTTCACTCAGTATTACCTACAAACTGAGTATTGTCTATGTTTTCTGTATTCTTTTTAGAGCTAAGATAACATGAAATTTTTTTAAGCTCTTCTGTCCCCGTACACCTGTAGCCTTCATAAGCAAAGTGTTTTTCAGCAGGAATAAGGGAGGCACACACACAGAATTTCATTGTAAGTAAATTTTATGTGTGTCCTTATACTTCCTTAGAACTATCTTTTTTTGTGTTGTAAATTGAATAAAACTGATACCAGATCAGATACAATTCTTAAATGAGTTGCTTTATATAGTACTAGAGTTTACATACTAGTTGCACTCTGTGTAGCTGATTTATTTTCTTGAAATATGCACTAAGTTGCACAGTTATCAGAAAGGCAATACAAAAAAATCTCTTGCTAGTGGCACTGAATTTTTGATATGTTCCAAACATCGTCTTGATTCTTTTACTCTATTAAATACATCTTCTAGTAAATTATTTCTGTATAAAATATATTGCATAAAGTATATGGGGTGTTTTCACCAGAGATTAATTTTCAGCCTGTAGTGACTTGATGATATGTTTATTGTATTCTAGTAATATGACTGCTTGTATTTAATTTGCTTGTAATCAAGCTTGATTTGTTTGAATTCGTCTTTTCAATATCTTTTTATTACTAGTAGTTGGAAATTTTCTTAATAATGAATTGTTTTGCGGGGATTTTGTTTTGGGATTTTTTTAGGTGGGGTTAGTTTACTTGATTTCCTATGGATGTATAAACATATTCTGTCATTTAATATACAATGCATATTAAAAATAATTGCACTCAGGTCAGTGGGTTATTGCACAGATTAGAAGGATGGATTTCACAGTAAAGAAAACACAGGTCTGTTGTCACCAGAAGATGTGTTCCAAGATCTTTTACAAGATGGATGCTGTTCAAACTGTTTTTAATTTGATGACTATTTCATTTAGACTTTTTTTATAGATATATATTGATTTCCCTTTATTTCAGCTTCTTCTCTCTTAAATATATAATCAATATCATGTGATTCCTATTTTTCAATGATTTAGAGTAGTACAATACATAGACCAGAATTATAAACCAAAATCACAAATGTTTGCAAAAACTTCAGAAACAATCTGATTCCAGCAGAATTTCAGCCTTTTCCCATAGGGCTCCTCATCAGCAATATTCATAGAATATGTAAACACTTCACCTTAAGTAGGATGGAAGAAATAATCCCTGGTCAATTGGTCCACAGTTGTCACTGCACTATAAACAGCTGGTGGTGAATAACTATCATCCTTACTGAGAATTGTCGCATACACAGAACACAATGCTTGCCAACTGTTGTGTGTATCCCTTTTTTAAAATAGAAAATAACCATTTTCAGGTATAGTGATGCATTTCTGCACTTATAAACAGATTCTTATATTGAAAAGGAAAGTAAAATGTGAAAACAAAATGGATTAAAGGGCAGTAAATATTCTGGCAACTCAATTTTAAAGGGACACGTGAAATAATTATTTAGCACATGGGAGGGAATAGAAAATCAGAAATAAGGCAACTTTTATCTAAGGATGTGGGAGAGCTGGAAAAAATAAAAATGCCCAATGGCATCTTTAGAGTCACAAGGAAAGAAGGGAAAAATCAAAAAAAAAAAAAAAAATCATCTGTAAAAATAAAAATACTGATACCTTTTTTATAGATAATGAATAAAATATAAAAATGTTTGATTGCTATTATGACAAAATTATCAACTAATAGTAAAACATGAGGGGCCCAGCTCACCCAGGTTAAGCTATCTAGTGCCATTTGAGATTGTAAATGCCCAAGTAATAGGTTTTAATGGCTAGCACAAGCCTCACCTGGGGCTACCACACACACCCCTACCAATGGGCCCATTTCAGCTCAGATCAGGGCTCTAAGCTTGCTCTACTAATGCTGCTCTTGTCTAGATCCCTTCCTGGCTGAGTCCTGGCTCTTTGACTGGTGTTCACTGCGCTATTGTTGGTGCATGTTGCTGTCACCATATGGCTCTGCCCACCTTGGTCAGGTATTGTGCCCCTTTGGGGAGGTACCACTTGTGCTGCGGTGATCCTTGGCTCCTGGCTTGTTCTGTCATGGAGCAGTCCTGCTGTTGCTGCTCCCTGACGGGGAGGTCTTAGTTACTGCTTGACCCATGCAGTTGTCTCAGATGTGGCATTGGACTTACAGATGATCTGTGCCTTTTCAAAGTAGTTGCTGGAGGCAAGATGGGATAACTGATGGTGTCTCAACCAGCTAGAGGTGCTGGTTTGGCCCCTAGCTGTGATATTTTCAGAAACTTTACTTTGAGATTGGTCACTGTTGTGATTGAATACTTATTATGTCTCTTATACAGAATGCTGGTCTTCATTTGATTTCCATTTATATAGAACTAAGCTCATTATTCCAAGTTCATGGCTTTTTGCAAGTATCATATTTCCCGTTTTAATGTTTATTCTCTAACAGTTGGATATTTGTGGTTTATTTTCTAATTGGTCAAAACTAAAAGAGAAGAATGTTGCTGTACTTCACTGGAACAGTGGAAGACATTTAAGGCAAAGCAAAATCTAGTTAAGGACAAAATTTGCTCCTGATATCAATTATCTACTCTGGACTTGCATCACATTTGTTGTTGTTCTTTTTTTAAAAAATTAGGTGACCAAGCTTTAAGTTTTGTTTCTCTTTTGGTGTTTTTTTATTCAGAAGACTATCTTCAAGAGTAAAATTTTAGGACATTGGTATTAGTCTGTTTGATTTTTAGATTGATTCAGAAAAAGCGTCGCAAAGGTGTATTTGATTTGCTTCTAGTTTGCGTGCTTCTTGGACAATGAGTGTAATAGGCATGTCTGGGACTCAGTGCTACCTTTGCTTTATTTGCTGAAACAATTTCAGAAAGGTGACTTACTCAAGATTGAAAGTAAGGTGGTAAGCTTCCCACCATTAATACGATTTCTAGCATTCTTAATCCACTCGCACATTTTTTTAGCTGGGATGCTTATATCCTTCTCATGGTGACAAACAGGAATTTCTCAAGCAACTATGTGTGTAATTATATATACAATTTTATCCCTTTCCATGAAATGATAAAATATCTTGAGGAGAAATCACTATTTCCCTCTTTCTATAATTGCATTACATTTAATAGGTTGCTTTTCTCAGTTGTATGTGATACCGTGAGACTCATGCCAAAATATCTTTATCTCTTCCCAACAGTAAAATCAGCTTCAAATATGTTTTTTGAGTTCAATTTTTATGTCACTTATTTGGTGTTTACTACTCCCACTTTTGTCAAAGCCTCAGATATAAGTTAAACCACTTTGAAGAGCTGTTTATTGGCAGGGATTCTTCAGCCATTCTAGATTAGTAGCTACTATTCTCATATGCATGAAAAATTTTCTATCTAGCAATCTATATTCTCTTGGAGGCAAAGCTCATTACTCCTTGACCAAACATCCCTGAAACTGAAGGAAAAAAACTTTTCACACGCTCCATAAAAACATTTTACTCACAAGGACAGTACTATCATTAATCACCTCTTCCCTGCCATGTCCACCCCTGCAGTCCACAAGGGAAGAAGTTGCATGGTATTCAAGAGTAAAAACATCTGGTTTTGAGCCTTATCTAATGTATCATCTTTTAAATCTTTCTGTTGCCTTTGTCTATGCTCCTATTTGTCTACATTTTTGAAGTATGCTGCCCAAAAGATAGACATGAAGAAGTGTCATAGGAAATGAAGAGTAGAATAGCAAGCTTGTGCACATTACGTGAGATGAGCACTTAATAGGTCACAGAATGAGATTTGCTCACTTATTTCCAAAATGTCATGCCACACAAATAGCATAATCTGTTCATCTGAAATATTTGCTCTCTACTTGGAGCTATATCTTATAAATTATCAATAAGGACTGAACCCAGAGTAGATCTCTACAGAAGCATTTTATTTCAAACTGAGAATGCTTACCAAGGGATTGCCTGTGCACAATGTTCTGATTAAGTTTTTTGCTTTTGTATTTTTCCCTTTTTGTAGCCATACACATGGTAGATAATAATTTCATCTTCACCATGTTTTCCTAATTTCTTTGAGAATGTCATGCAGAGCAGTTTATGACTTCTTCCTCCTTATCCACTTACCCTGTCAAAGAGGGAAATTCAATTGGCTTAATGTAGTTTGTTTCTTGTCACTTTGTTATCATTTCAAGTCTTTGTAAATAGATTGTTTAATTTGTTTGAGTATCTTTCTGGATTCTGAAATGAGGCAGACAAATCTATAATTTTCCTCCTTTAAAAGTTTAAGCCTAAATTTTGTCTTCTACTGGCTTGTGATACATCATCTACAGTCTAAGTCATGGGAAATAATCACTAACATCTTGGAGATTGCTTTTACTACTCCTTGAAATTCTTGAAGAAGTAGCACTGGCTACTTCAGTACTTCCATCTTATTCAAATACTGTTAATCTCTCTGTAAATAGGTGAATACTGGCTATAAATGACCATTTAACTTCTATTTTCAATAGTATGAGTACCAGGAATATATTACTGAGGAAATGGAGACTGAGTATTTTGAAAGTTTAGGGAGAAAATAATTTAGAATTTAAGGAGTTATTAGCTAATTAAATCCTAAATCATAAATGACTTATAAGCCAAGGTCATATGCAAAAAGTTATCTTTAAAAAAAATAAGTAGCATCAGTCTGAACCTTCATTAAAACTTGTATATTGGTCCCTAAGTTGTTTTATAGTTTTTCTATGTTCAGTGATAGATTTAGTTTTGCTCACTTAGCTTGCCTCTATCTACACAGAATCAGCAGCTGGACTTGTACTCAAGAAGTATTCAAGGCCTGGATTTTTAGAATTGCTTTGCACAATTCAGTCTACAAAAAAAATTGGAGAATAATGTGTCCAATTAGCTGAGAATTAAATAACATCTTGCAATTTGTATATAATTTATTTACTGCATTAATTTCTGTAGGCTTTTTCCTACTTTTGTAATGATTTTAAATCTAAAAGAATAAGATCCTTAGTTTGAAATTCCAACTAATTAAAGGAATTCTGTATTTTATTGAATTCTTGCCAGAAGAGAACAATTTAAAAACAAGCAAGATTACACTAGGGAGAGCAATAGCATCTAGCATATTTGATAGTGCATGTAAGTCCATCATTTAAGAGTTTTGCAAGATCTTACCTAATGCATTATATTCTTAAGGTTTTATTTAAGGTCTAATCATATCTAAATTTTAAAGTAAAAGGAACAAAACACAGATTGCAAAAAGAAAGGAAAAATCTTGTAAAAAGTTTCAAAGCATAATAAATAAACTAGAGATTCTGCTCAATGTAATGCATATTTTAAACGCATACTCATGAAGATATTCTTAAAGGTCACAGATTATCTCAAACTACAAGTTATCTTTAGATTAAAATATTGATTAAAATGAAAGGGATTGTAAATGTAGTTCAAATTGTTATTTTCTTTAAGGGTCCTCTTGTTCTCTTCTTTCTTGTTAATTACTGTGTGCTAGCAGAAAAGAAGCCACCGCTTCAGCTGCGTAATTGGCAACATATAGTAATACACTGCACAGACAATAGTAGTGAAACATCCTTTATCATGTATTTGAGCACACTTTGAAGATAGGTCACATGACCAAATGCAGGCTTGACTCCCCAGTCTTACAATGGAACTGTTACAGGCCAGACACAGGTCATCTGTCAAATGAGGCTTTCAAGGATATTTCTGAAAGGATGCTAATTTAGACATCTGAACAAACATGAATGTATAAGATAGTAACAGACTTTCTAGCTGCAATTATGGCAAATGTAAAAAGTCTATGTCCTACAAAATACATCAAAGTTTTAGGAAGTAAATTAAGTTTATGATTTGAAACTTATGTATTGCATGTCATAGACCTAGTGTTTTAACATTTCTGTGCATTTGATATCAGTTATTAATCATGAGCTCCACTTCCCAACTTAAAGGAAAAGTTATTAAATAACACAAATGGGGCTTCCTAAAGTTACTTAAGGTAGGGCAGAGATTAGAATGAAAGATTAATAATTTAGCGCAACCTAGTTTTGTTGGGATGTTATGAGAGAGGTGACATCCTGGCTTGTAAGGAGAAGATCTATGGTTTTGCCTGTTACAAAATAAAAGGGACCACAGCATAGGAGGAAAAAGGAAGCTCTTCATGAACAGAATTAGTAAAACGTAACATGGGATAATCCACCCAGGGTCTGCCCAATGCTGCACAAAAATGGGCTTCCCAGCAGCTAAAGGGACAAAACATGTACTTCCTATCTGCGTTCATCTTTTTTATTCTAGCTTATTCAAACAGGTATCTTATTATTACATTTGTGAGGCCTTTCTTTTTGAGTTCCAGAAAGAACCCCACTCCGCCTCTCTTTTTCTCTCTTCTCCATCCTAGCGCAAAGCAGCAGACCCCGAATTCTCTTCAACATGTGAAACTTTGGTGTGTATATATAGCTTCCAAACTACTTTACACTAAAAGTCTTATCTCATTTTCCTAAATAACCAGATACTCTTTTGTCATGGGCTCAGCAGTAGCAGTCATTTTTCTCCTTCTTAGTAGTTGGTGCAGCACTGTGTTTTTGACTTGTGGCCTGAGA
>JANRGW010021285.1:0-42341 GCA_024733675.1 Psilopsiagon aymara
CAAATAAACTGCAATACAGCAATTCACTCACTTAACTTAAGGATTTTCATTTTTCCCTGACATAATCCTTGATGGAGAAGGGAAGAAGACTAAACTGCCCCTCTTTCCCAAACTAAGAAATCTAAATTAGAATCTTAGTAATTTTAACTGCTCTCGTGACACAACTGAAGGCATGAAATACTCAAGCAACAAGATGAGATAAAAAGGGCACCTTTCAGAGTTCCCAGGATCATTTTTCACTGTCCTACCAAGTGACTGGCAGCGTTGACACCTCTTGTTGGTCCTCATTTTTTTACTGAAGGTGAACAGATAAGTCTCAACCCAACTTCCTCAAAAATTCCTTACTGCTGGAACAATTCTGTCCCTCTTCAGACTGACTGTTATCAAGTACATTTTTGCGTTGAGTCCTCTTTTCACAAGGACAACCTTAATAGAAGCTGAAAAAGCCCAGTACCAGAAAATAAATCTTTACTGCACCATGTTTAATATTTTGGTGCTCAGCGAGATTCTCTGCTCCATCAGTACTGAATGCTAACCTCTCTGCAGGTCGAACAAGGAAACACACTGGCAGGGCCAGTTTTGCTTCCACTGTAGAAATCTGAGTGGAGTCTAATGACAAGGACTATATTTTCTCATTTTAAGGATGTTATATTAAATACTCATTATCTAAGGGTATGGATTATTCCAGGTGGTATCTATGTTCAATCAGACCACTGGCGGAGATCACTGAAGATTAATACCAGCAAGTGAAATCATCTCATATGCCATAAATTTTCCAAGTACCAAAATTTAAGGGAACTACCTGAAGATGGATGGATATTTAGCTTTAATGCATTAAGACTAGATTCTTGCAGTGCTTTGTACACCGGCAGATTTCTTGTTCCTCAGTTTTTGGCAGACCATCCTCAACTGAGGGCCAAAACAGAGGGCACATTTTAAAGTATACCATGTTTCTAGCCACTAGGAATTATATTTTCCAAACACCTACACTCCATCACCTTCTGCAGGTGAGACATGCTCCAACATAACACATCCAAAGCTGAAGGTTGCCCAAGAGTTTCAAAACACTTAAGAGACATAAAAAGCAAAATTCCATTGCTAGCATTGCTACTCATAGTTGGAATGTCCTAAGCAACTGATGAAGTCTAATAGAAGAATTATACCGAAGAAACTACTACAGACAGTGGGAGAAATACATCTTGTATTTTCTTTCAATAACCTATTTATTTCAAGGATGTCACACTGCCTCTGGTTTTGACTCTGAAGGTTCTTCCTGTTGAAACACAGCTTTAACAATCTCCTAGCACTGTACTGTGTTTACTCCATTCCAGACAGTTTAGTGTCCCACTGCTAGAGGATAAAAAGAGAGCGGAAACATTTGTTACTTGCAATTAAGATGAGAGCGGAGGAAAGTAAAGAGGGAAAGATGTAGCTAGATACCTTTTATTCGGAAAAAGAACTGGCCTGTAATCACACCGACTCTATCAGTGAGAGAGACTGCAGCTTGGTTATGATGCTGGATTCTCATGCACAGATCTGCCTAGAAAAGCACTGCTTTAATTTTTATAGAAACTAAATGAACTTCTCACTATAAAAGCTTGTAATTGCTCCTAGATAATTTTCCTTATTTTCACTACAGTCTTAGATCCTCCTCAAATACGTATTTGCTACTCAAGCTTTTTCCTGAATGACACCTGATCACTGAGTGGCATCTTGCCACTAACCTCATGAAGCCCTTCACAAATGGACTCTGCAGAAAATGTTGAAAATAAAACACCAGAGTAATCCCTGACCATTTCCTGGCAGATAATACAGGTTTATTATGTTAATTCCAAGTCCTTAAGATGTTCAAGTTACTCTTGTTGGGCAGACACCAAAGACAAGTCACATCACACAGAATTTTAATTACCCTACTATGTGTTTCAGTCTCTTTCACTTAAAAGGCTAGGAAAGAAGCAGGGGTTTTGGATCCTAAAACTATGTTACTTTTAATCAGCCAGGAGACCCTCTCAAGGACCATACCACAATTCAGTTTACTCCATTACTGCTATTTCACTGACTAGAGTTTGGTTTGGTTTTTTTTAATCCAACCAGATGACCCCCAAAAGATATCCCATTAAAGGAACAAGACAGTATAAGCTGTGACCCCTTGAAGCAGAAAGCAGTACGATGGAGAGGGAATTTGATTAATTGCTTCCTTCAAACAAGCATGAAACCCACATGAAAATGCTACAGAACAGGGTTAAAAAGCCACATGAACTACTGGAAGGCAATATGAGATTTCTGAACTACTGTGTAAGTCCTAATACCATTATTCATACACATACACCTATACACATGCACATAAAAAAACAGAAATTCTCCCAAATTCAAATTCTACATTCAGTCTTTGTGCTTGATAGGTGGTCAGTGGGTAGCTTGGTATCTGCTAGCTCTATTGCAAGATCATCCAGCATAGATTGCCTCAGTATGAGAAAAGAATATGTATTATCCAATAAAAATTACTGCAGTAATTACAAAGTTATTGCAGAAATTTAATGCTATATTCTGCAGCAGCACTCAGCATATGCCATTTTATGTCCTTGTATTTTAGAGGGTGAGGGGGTTCTCTCCTTTTAAATAATTCTGGCCCCTTTGTAGAACAGTCAAATGTTGCTTTGGATATTAAATTGAGAATTTATCTTAAATGGAAACAAACAACTTCGCTAAAAATTAGACATTTATGACTTGCAAATTACAGATACTAATTATTTTCAGTATATACAATTATGATATTCTCAAGAGGTATTAATTTTGGGACAGATGTGCTTTCATCATGTAATTTGGAAATTAAGTTACACTCTCACGTATGGGAACTCAGAAGTCTGAATTTGTGTAAAGACAGGATTGATAGAAAGGAATGCTGTCTTGCTAATTTTCTCTCTCTCTCTCTCCTTTCTCTCTCTGATGAGAGTGTGGCCAGCAATCCTCACAGCTGGGTTGCCTTGCACTCAAAGGAGTGGGGGCTGACTGCAGAGTTGATGAGGATACACTTCCACTTGACTCCACCTCCCATTTTGTCCTTTCAGATAATTCTTCCAGTTACTTCTACAAATTTAAACAATAATTAAGACATACCAACTGTAAAATATGCACAATGCTGAATACTTCAAATTCATGGCAGAGTGCAGAAATTAAGTGTTGCTAATGCAAACATCTTAGACATTTAAAAAAAACATAATCCAAACTGAAGGCACTAATACAAAAAAAATCCATCAAATAGGAGTAAAAGGGAGAATATTTCTATACTGACCAAATTTTCATTAGGAAAGCATATTATTACAGAAATGCTCTCAATGTAGGCATGCCTATAATCTTCAAAGACGGGGTGTGACAAGTGATAAAGGAAAAAAGAACCTAAGAAAAATGGCAGTTAAATAAATCTCTGGGATGATACTGTTCTTGAGTGGGTGTATTAATTAGAAAAATCCATCTGGGAGTTCATACTTGTTATTTTGCATATTTGAACCGTAGTCACAATACAGGAAGGAAAAAGACAAGACAAAATAAAGCACTGCTTTCTGGTCCAGTAGAAAAAACAAATCAATCTTCAAACACTGAACATTTTGATTGTACTGTTCCACTGCAGGTTGAAGATAAAGATGCAAGACATTTTCCATATCTGCTACAATTCTAAGATGGACATCTTTATTTTTAGATGGAATGAGTTCAGTCACTGCATAAACATTCCTATCTGGAGATCTTTACTGATAGTCATGGATTTTTGATGTCTGTCTTGCAGATGCCACTTAGAAAGATAATGAATTTGTTTAGGAGAAAAGCCCAACATCTACTTGTCAAATTTTGCAGAGCCTTAATTTTTATGCAGAAATCTGGCATACCTTTGGAAAACTTCAGAAATGTCTCTCTCATACAGTTGTGGATTCAAACCCTAATGCAACCTATAAGGCTGAAAACAGACAGATAGCTGAAACTCTTCAGATAAAGTGAACAAGACTGACATTCAGTCACTGTAACAGTTTTAGCAGGACTGCACACATTCCCCCTCCATTATAAGATGGCACATCTGTGGGCAGATTGAAAATGCAATCTTCAGCATGGCATGGACATAGGGAGATGAGATTCCTCTTTAGCAATAAAAGGGCCTTTAAGATAGCATGTTATCACAGAATGCATGGGACTAAAGCACAAGCACAACTGCCGATTCACCAGGTTCAATTTGAAAAAAAACAGAGGGCACAAAAAAGCAATCACATGAATAAGAGTAGTAAGAGTAACTACTTTTCAGTAAAAAGTGTAAGTAAAGCTCACCAGTAGATACCACGTAATCAATATAATTTGAAGATGCATCTAGCCAACTTGACTGCTAAGCTTCAAGGATTCTTTACAGAGGCCTATGCCTAGGATGACACATATTGGCTAACACCTGTTTTTGGAGCGCAGCTTTTTTATCTGACAACTTGGGATAAGTAGGCATACAAAGCTGCTATTTTCTGTATGTCTGGGGATTAAAAAAGATAAAAAACAATCCACTTCCATAGAGCCACTGAAGGAAATACTGTAGAAAACAAAGACTGTGCATCAAGTTTCAAGACCTTGACTTCTGAACAAGATACAGCAAAGCAAATGCAAAACCCTTTTTTGAAGCCATGTCTATTTTGCCATTTCTTCCTGCAGGTGGGAACATTCTCACTTAAAATAAAGCAACATCTCTTTTTCACCTCAGATGATCCAAAACCTCACTGGCTCTCAAAACAGTTTCTATTAAACAAACCTGTAGAAGTACAAGTTTCAGGAGTCAAAATGAGCAACACAGCACAGGCTGCTAGAATTAACCCTGGTGTCTCCTAAGATACAGAAAATCTTACAGACAATCAGTTGCATTGCTTCTGGTACTGCTTGGACTTCCCTTGGAAACTGTAAAAAAACCCCAACAAATAATTCCCTAGAAGTCTTATGCATCTAAGGGGTTGCCTTCTCCAACCCTAAGCACATGAATGAAGACATAAAGGTAGAGGAGCTTAGCTAAATGCTGCTCAGACTCATTGCTGTTTCTTTTTTTATATAACATACTTCCAGGAGCCAAGCTGAAAGTTATGAACTACCCACTTAATCTGCCCAATCCTTGAATGCTTATGCATTTATCTATCTTCTCCTGCTGCACTAAGTACTAAATAATATCAAGAACTAAACAGCTGTTTAAATTAAGTTGAATGTAAGTTTTTGAAATAACCTTCAAACTACAAAGTTTCTCCATGATGAGATTCTGAATACTAGAATCTCTTCTGTTGAGGAACACCTTATTTATTTTTTCTAAGACTCTTTTACCAAGAAATAAAACAGTGACTAAATATTACTGAAATATTTTTTGACAATTTTAACTGCTTAAAACCAGAAAGTGAAAATAATTCTTGCAGCATCTAAGGGTAGGAAAAAATAAACACTTGCAAGACCCATTCCACTATGCCAAGGAAAAGCATACAGAGGAAAATATAGATGAAGTTTTTTGTGCGTGCCCTCTGCCATCTGCCAATCCCCATGATTTTCTTATTCAATAATCTTCAGAAATGTGGGCTATGAGAGACAGCATCAAACAAAAATGTTTACAAAAGAAGGTATTTTACTTACCCAAATACTATAAAATTTATTTTAAGCTTTCTTTTAAAGCTGAAAGCAGGCTGATAACAAAGACTAAAAACCTTTACAGTAAGTAACTTAGATTTCTTATAATTACTTAGGAATGTTCCGTATTTTGTTCTTTTTATATGCCCATTCAAGCTCTGAATCACCACAGACAGAACCACTTAGTTTAAGAAAAAGTTTAAAGCAAATAACGTTCTCTCTCTAAAATCAGTATTGGACCATGGATTTCTGTATTATTAGTGATTTCTAAGAAAACATTTCTGATAACCACGCAATTTTTAGGTCATGAACATCAAACGAAACTTATCCGTGTGAAAAGAACAATGTCCAGGGTAAACATGGTCTCTTCAGCTTCAGCTTTAAACTTTGGCACTCCTGAGAGATTCCAGGTATTTCAGCACTGCAAGCACTGCCAGTTATGCATACATCAGCCTGCATCAAGTACTCAATGACAACAGACCTTGCTGACTTGCCTCATCTCCTAGCAAGCTGGTTATAATTTGTTCACTATTAAAAGTTTCTGTGGAATAATACAGGCTTTATCTGCTTTGATATTTCAGTAATTTGTTGTTTCAATATAAGTCATTAGCTGCAACAAAATTCCATGAGAACTGGTGGTTTTAAAACTTACCGTATGCGTTAACTAGTTTACCTGGACTTCTGCTTCCTGTAATGTCTCTAATTAGAAACTAGTGGGATCCTTTTCCACCAAAAAATGAAACTGAACATAACAAAAACCTAAATTGATTTAAAATGTGTCTCTTAAACCACTGTAAAAGGAGAAAGATGAATACTGATCCTTTCAATCCTAGCGATTCATCATAAATACTCTTGTGAGTAATGATGTGCTATTAAAATAAGACTCAAATGCAGCAAATCCTACAAAGCTATACAGCATCCATAGCACTTCTGTCTACCCAAGGTATTCAAAGGATGGCATGTTTTCTCACTCACTCTCAAAGTCACTTGCTCAGGAACTGTTAGCAATGCAGTTGCAGCAGACCTCTGCTTAGGCTGCACAAATTCGCCTAAGATTTTAAATTCTTGGCTACAGAATCTTGTACCAAATACTGCTACACCAAAGGTACATACTTTACAGTCGGTTTAAAGCCAGACCAGATACACAGAACTATATTGCAGCACAAACATGCTCTCCAAGTGTTGCCAAAATTCATCATTGCTTCGACTGGGGCAACAGATCAGTTCCAACAGAGTACCTTCAAAGACAGTGCTTTCTGTAATCCTCTGAAGACAGCAATATCTTGTTATTAGATGAGTGATTCAATCACCTAGGTAAACATTACACACTTGGTGGCAATCATAACCAAGACCATATTTACCTCTGGGCACACTTCCTGTAACACAATCTTCACAATACTGCCATTTATAAGCCTAAGCAGACAAATTATTGTGATAAGAAGCCCTTACATTTCTGTATTCTACCTACAGAGGAAATTACAAAGTTAGTTTTACTCTATCGAAGCAATCCCCATTTCTCAGAACCTATTCTATGTGTGGCCAGCTTGGCGAGCCTTTTGAACAAAGAGCTGAAAGAGACACCTAGTGTCATTAAGTCTTCTCTGGCAAGGTACCAGACTGTGGACTAAGCACTAGAAGAATGAACAGTGAACAGATACTGCTCCTTCGCTTACATTCAGTCGTTCTCAATAGCTAAAATTCGGAGCGCAGAGAGTCACACTCAGCCTCACTCAACCATCAGTGAGATGGATGCATGTCCGTTATGGCTAGTAAAATCCATCGAAGAGCATTAAACTCTTTGTAAAGACATATCGATCATTACTTTGAAACACTTCACTAAAAATCATATTGATGCTTTAAGTCTAAACCAAACAATTCCTTTACAGGGCACATCATGAAGAAGTTGCAGTAACAGTGAATCGATTCCAGTTAATAGACGCTATGAGTGCTGTGACAAGTAACTGCTTACTCACCCCCAAAATGCACTGCACACATTGACCAACGGGTTATCTTTTATTATTCAATAAACATAAATTATAGCAGAGAAACAAATGTGCAACGCTTTCACATGGTGGAATACTGAGTGCTTTTTTCAATAATCAAGATATTCCTGCTTTCCTCCTGGTTAACCAAAACATGACTGCAAACAGAACCCATGTGTCAACCTCAATCAGGGGAAGAATCAAAAAATGCTACGGTGGAGGGAAGGAGAAAACTCTTCATAATCCAGTGGCAGCCTCCCTTCCCTCTCTCAGGTCCCCCTTAAACTGTGCATGGAATCACATTAATCTTTTATCTTTCACTCCAATTGTTTTCTGTTCTGCCTTGACTTGGAAGCTTTCAGTACTAAAAATAAACATCTCTGTTTCTGTATGTATAAACCAAAATGACAGTGATACAAGTTCAAACTTGGAAAAGACTCAGAAACCCTTTTCCATACAAACAGGAAGGACTCAAAATAATCACTGGAATTAATCTGACAGCAGAGCCTAGCTAGCTGATTGTGACTACCACATCAGCTAGTGTCACAATTCCTTCTATTTCCTGGCCCCACCTACTCTTCATCCTATAACGGTGTACTTCTAGTACTATTAGCCCAACAATAAATAAAATATTGTACTATTGACACTAGTCAATAGGCACCTTTCTCTCATGCCAAAGAAACTTCTTACCCCTACCTACCCACCAAACAAAAATGCTTTCAATACAATTTCTGTTGTGAGAACTTGATTACAAATGTCATCACTATCATCTACAGTGATATTTTCACCTGTTCATGTGGTGTACACCTGTGGGTTGTTGGCAATATCAACTTGATTGAAGTGTGGGAGACTCTAGGTTCACAAGGAGCCTCGTCATCTTTGTTCTCTTAAGCAAATATGCCATGCAATCCAAAACCTGTGTGAATGCTATTACTTCTAATAATGTTACCCTGTTTGTAAATCTTTTACCTTTTTAAGTGTGCAAAATCATATCACAAAACCCAAGAACATATATATGCAGTAGTCAGAACAGCAATATATGCATGTATATATATATATATAGAAGAATAAAATTCAAAGATCTTGAGAGGCGTACCAACATGCTTTTATACTGTGACCTAATGTGCAAGCACTAGACCACACCACCACAGGTAAGAAATGAGAAATTTTGAGGGCTATTGAGCACTGAATTTTCTCAGCTGAACAGCATAAAGTTATTTAGCAGCGTTCAATAGCCTTCAAACTCACTTCTGCCCATGGGTTAGAGTGGTCCAGTAGAAAAAAACTGTGAAACAAAAAGCACAGTACAGGTTGGACCAAGATTTTTGTTGGTATCTTTTAAAACTCCTTTGAAGTTTGCATCATTTCATGCCTTTTGAAAAACATACAAAGACCTAGAGATGCCATATACTATTAACTAGACAGCATATAGTTTCCATATAAAACCAGGTTTTAGCCTATAAATATACTATTATGCCACCACAGGTGTATATTTAAAAACAAGATTAAAAACCTGCTGCTTCAGGGCAAAAGCTTTCCAGACCAACCAGCTCAGAATGAATTTTGCTACTGCCCACATGGCATATACAGTATGTTCACGCTTTTTATTCAGTTTGTTTTAGTTGGTAAAACTAGTATCTCAGCAGATGAGTAAGATATGAGATTCATTTTATGCACATGAATACTCATTTTTACAGGGTTTTTTCAAAAGAGGATCTAAGAGGGCATTTATTTACCAAGTGCTCAAAAATCAGCCTTTGAATATTCTAGTGGTAAACTCAAAACAATTTTCATCATAACAATTAGATCCACTTACTATAACTGACATTGTACGGAAGCTGGTCAGTTTTTCCATTTATGCTTGCATATCTCAGCTTTCACCCATTCTCTAGCACGGATGTTTCATTGATGGCTGAGGGTAACACTTCAAAAATGAACTAGCTAAACAAACTTCCCAGCAGCACTTGACAGACCTACACCTATTCTTCCCCATTTCCAAAGCAGTACAGAATTAATTACCAGTTCTATGGATCTATTGTAAGTATAATAGACTAAAGAGCTATCACAGACACATTTATTGTAAAAGCACAATCCCAAGAGTGTCTAGTAGAGGGCCAAAACGATTAACACAAATGCTTTGTCAGATCAAAGATAAAACCTGCACTGCCCAATTGAGGAATGAATTAGAACAGTGGGTTATCTTTCAAATTAACCAGGGCAGTTAGTGAGGAAAATTTCGTGAAAGTGTAATTCTTAGCCTTTGTGAATCCACACAGCAGGCATTCTGCCAGCTGACAAGATGATGAAATTTTCATGCTTAAAAAAGCCCTCTTCATTTCCCAATTTAGATTAGCTAGCGTTTCTCTCTTTTCATCTATTTGCTCTTCTGAAGCAGAATAAAAAAAAAAAAATAAAAAGAAAGCAAGCACACAACAGGCTCAATCTCTCATAGAATAATGCATTTCTCAAAAGAAAATCTTTGCACATAATCTTTTAGATGTATTTACAGTTAGGAGCAAGATTATAAAAACTGATATTGTTAATAACATTCAGAAATCTATGAACACAGGAGCAACGTAAGATATGTTTTGGAAGAGAGATATAAAACATTAAAATGTTTAATGGCAAAAGATGATTGAAGGAACAGGAAATTTATATAAAGGCGAGTATTTTACCAAAAAAAAAAGGGGGGGGGGGATTGTAGGAGGCTTAACAAAATTCTATTTACACACTTGTATTTGCATCTTTTTAAAGAGAAGAAGAGTATCACTGTTGTATTTATTTATCAGTTTCATGTGCCAAAAAGGGAAGTAAATTGTAAATTTTCCACTTCTAGATTTTATGGCACAACCCCTGCCCCTAAATTTACAAAAGCCACATATAACAGCATTTCAATAGACTGAAGGAAACAACATGCAATGATCTTAAACACTAAAAAGAAAAAAAAAACCAATCTTATTCAGAGCTCACTGAAAAAAGTAAGCTTATTCACTTCAGTGAGCTGTAGATCAGGCCGAAAGGCTCCTGACAGGGCTGTCTTCATAAAAGCTAGCTCTTTATTTTAAAGGTTAAAAAATTCATTTTCACATGCTATGTTTTTGTATGATGTGCCATTTGACCAACACACAAACAACAGAAACCTTTCAAAGAAAAAAAAATATGAAAAAAATGGAGTAACAAAGTTAGACAATATACTTGTCTATTTCAAATTTACATTTCTGTGCCTTTCAGATGCGACCACTACAATAGGAGGCTGTTAAATAAGCTTCTCAAAGTTTCATCAAATGTTTTGTTCAGGCAGTTCTTTGCCATACTTCTTCTGGATGTGTCTTTACAGCTTATAGGATTATATATATTAGTGCAAACACCCATTTGATGAATTTCAACTCCAGCATTATAGAGTCACCACAAGTACCTGATGAAAGGAATAAACTAAAACTCACAGCGTCTGATTTTCTAAGAACTAACAGGACAAAAAGTTTACTTGCCCAGCTCTTTGTAAAGCCCTTTTTTAAAAAATTATTGTTCAATTTGGAAATTACTTTTTACAATAACATAATCTTGCATTTCCAGAGTCTGAATATATTCCACGGTCAAAAAGTAGTTTTAAACCTTACTGTTGCAGCTAAATGGGTTAAAAGAAAATTCTCAGTATTGAAAGACAACTGAGTTTATAAAGCTTTCACTTACAAGGACAAATACATTCCTTCTGAAGGACACTTCATTATCTTATATACCACGTAGTAAGACACTCAATAGATTTTAATACAATGTAAGCAAGTTGCTATGTTCAGTATTCAAACATTTCACAGTTTGGTTCACAGCCTGGTTGTAAAAAAATTAAAAAAGAACAGAGTAAAATACTACAACCACATTTTGTTCTTATCAGTAACGTGAATTTTTCCTGCCCTTATCTTCCTTCATCAAGTTTACTATTACACATCTTATGCACATGTTTTCTGGCACTATATATGCGAGAAATTACTTAGCATGTGGCATTGTGTATGATAATAACTTCATTAAATCTAAAAAGGTTTAACGGGAACAACTTTTATACAAAAGCAGTGTGCGCAAGCATAGTACTACGACATGTCATTCAATAATGGACTGCATAATTTAACACATACAATAATATAAATTGAATGATAATTTGGCAGCCAGCTGGACTTTGCAGTAAAGTAATGTGACATCTCACATTCTGGTAACTTCACTTGTCCAAGTCACCTATGCCTCTGACGTCAATGGAAAGGAACTATCTATCCCTACCTTGTGAAATAATGCCTCAATTTAAATACTTTAAGAAAGTTTTGTGCTTCTTTCGATGCACAGAACTTCAAAAGAAGTAATTAAACATTGAGAAATTATTACATTTCCAGGAAAGAGCTTAGAGAACACTCACCTACAATTGCAATAAGAACTAATATAGAAGAAAGACAATACAAAATGCATCCTTATTGTTAGACTATAATGATAATTCTTAGCACTGTAACTGCTGTCCGCAAAAAGCAGTACTTAAGAAAACACACCACAGATTAGATAAGCTAATCATTTACAGGCCGAATTTTCAAAACCAGTTTACTTTCTGGAGTGTATCAAAGCTTGAGCACCCAAACATTATGAGTTTCTTCAAAACTGATGTCTATCCTGAAGCTGTGAAAACAGGCAATGCTGGAAACCAAAAAATGCAGGCAGGCAATAGGATGAGAAGATCTATGAAAATCTGAGCAAAATGGCTAGCTGCCAATTCAAAAAAAATTCAAAAAAATATGCTTCCAGCATATTAGAAATGCAAAATATATTGATATAATTTAAAAATCGTGGTGGCTTTTTTCCTAAGCAGTCACCACTTTGGGTGGCTCAAAGACAGGAATTTCAACTATTACACCCCCACACCCACTGCCACACAAAGCCAACAACCATTGCAGGCACTTTGGATTTCTTGCACTGTCCCCCCCAAAAAGAGAATTATATCAAATTAATTAACTACCCATTTTTTTTCCCATTTTTGCCCTCCCAATCATTATGAAGAAAGATCCATAGCATTTCCCTTCCTATTGTCCTTCAAAGAATTTTTACAGAGCTATATTCAGTTTTCCTTTTCACAATGCAGCACTATTAATATACATCAATTTGGCTTGGAGAAAGAGAATCAGCTTTCAATTACACGAGAAATTGATATCTGTATATTTGATAGGCTTCACAGATTTCCTAAAAAGCATTAACGTAATAAACTCTGCACTTTTTCATCTAAAAATCTGTAAAAGGGAGCTACTACATCTGTAATAATGCTGACACACAGTTACAAAAATGTAAATATATCTGAGTATCTTGAGACTGAACTGAGAAAACAAACATTCTGAATTATCTTGAATCATTAAGGGATTGTTTGGTTTTCATGAAGTTGGGTTTTGACATTGCATGCTATTACCTTGGATTACACTCAAAAAAAAAAAAGTAATATGACAGTAACTAAAAACTCAGCACTACTTAGAAAACTAATTTCATATGGCAGATTATTTTCTGAGTACTTACACTGTAGTATTTTCTGAGGTAGCATCTAATATCCAGCAGTAATTTATTGCTCATTTGAACCACATAGTTGAAAGGAGGCTCTTCACACTCGGTCTTACTGCATCTTTGCAAGCTGGGTTCAATAAATTGCCCCTGGAAACAGAAGCATAAAACCAGCATGCATCATTACAACAGATGAAGGCAGCAGAAGTTATCACAGGAGTTCAGACCTAATACATATTTTTAAAAAAATAAAAGTCTTAAAAGGACCTCTAATATCTAGAGCCTTCTTTCTTCCCATCGCAGTTGGCCACACCCACAGAAAGACTTCTCTAACCTACAGTTTTTCCATTCTCTTCTTAATGGAAGGTCTTTTGGATGACATGCTTCTTTACCTGCTACAAGTTGAGTAAAAAAATTTATCCACAGACAAAACATACTGCTCTGCATCTCCCCAAATGATACAGATTTGTTGTTTTATAAGGGATATCAAAATTCTGCTCAAGCCCACTGATTGGAACATTGAAATCAACCTTACAGATACCAACCATGAAATTACCAACAGGGCTGCGGAGACAAACCTCATTAAAGGAGAATAACTTGATCATCTTTTATTTTCCCCAGCTGCAAAGAACAGTTCTTACAGTTTTATACCACGTCATATCCCCTTATTTTTAAAACCTTCTGAACGCCTAACATTAAGATTTCAGAACCTGGAAGTGATGAATGAAAAGGGGAAATTATGCTGATAGAATTCTCATTAAAATAACAACAACCTGGTGAGTTGAACAGTTATACAAGTTTCAGAAAACTTTCTTTCAAGGTAAGACTATGCTTTTGGCTAAACCCCCATCCCTAGCCCCCATTAATACCAGGTAGAAGAGAGGGGGACTTGGGGATTCAGTTTATGGGTTTCTTTTGCTGTGCAGTATTTATTTTGGTTTTGGGGTTGGTTGTTGGGGGGTTTTTTTGGTTTGTTTTTTTGAGGATTTTGACATCCACTTCTCTCCAGTTAGCCCATCTGCAAGTTGTCAAGCCTACATGCAATTATCTATCTTATTTACAGCTGTAATGAACAAAAGTCAAGGATTCACAAAGTATCACTTGATTTGTATGTCTTTTCCTCTTGCTTCCAAAGACTGCTTTATTTTGATTCAAAAAAATGCAAAACATCTGCTGTTTGTCCAAATTAACTTAAAATAATTACTTTTAATTTAGATAAAAGATTTATTTGCTTTCAGTTTCAAGGTTGTCACTACTCTGAAGCTTGCTAATTTCCCAATGACTAATACATACATAACATCGCTGTAGAGTTAAATACTTGGTCCTATTTCAAGTTGTGATCCAAGGTCAGAGATACATTTTTTGGCAGAACTTCTCAACAAGAATGTACCCCTATGACTTCTCATGTTCAATACACAGAGACAGAAGGAAAGATAACAGAAAAACCTTACTGTCAAGGAGGGAGGTGGGATGTAGCAAGATAAACACAAGTTTCAAAAACACTTTGTTCCAATTAATATGATTTAGGATAAGAAATTGCCATTGCTGTATAAAAGTTTCATTAAACAGAGAACTGGAAGTTACTATGGTGTTAAGATACGGATTCCTTAAAGAGTTACAGCAACAATCATTCACAACTGTGGGCAAACAGATTAATGAAGCCAGATAATCTCATATGTTCTGCTAGACGACACAGCTGAAATGCAAAAATGGGAAAAATATTCCAGCACTATCCTATCAGCAAATTTCTGTTCTAAAGCTATAAATAGCAGGACTCAAACAATATGGTGTCTTCTACATCATACATATCCTATCTGAAATAAGAATATTTCTCTCCATCACTGATAAACAGAAATATATTGGAAAAAAAAACCCCAACTAACCGAGCCATCAAAGACATTATCATAAATATTTTCTGTTCCGCATTTGAGGCAGCAAAACTTGAATCTTTCACAATCCCTATATTTCTCCTCATCGGTGAGCTGTGCTGGGCCACCAACCAAGGCATCATTCTCATCATCTTTATGGTAATGGTGACGGACTCTGAATTGGGAGGGATCCAGTCCTATTAATAAGAAACAAAAATTTCAAAAGACTTAGAGGTCAACCATGCAAGTAGGCTCATTTTTCATATGCTTGGTGAAGCAGACTCAAAAGGAAGTTACAAAATGTAAATCCAGAAGCTGAAAATCTCTCCTTAGCAAAACTTCTGTAAAACTTAAATACGTTTTACAATTTTTAATCACGAACAAAGGTTCATGAAACACGAAGAAATCTTCTTACTTCTCTTCTTATACAGGTTGCTTTATAAATAAAACAAGCAGACTGTATTATCATGGGAGCATGTAACAAAACATTTTGCTTCTGAGAAACCACTCCTAAGGGATGGCTTTATTTTTATTTTCTTCTTAAGTTACATTGAAAATATTTCAATAAAAATGTGCATCGTTATTAAGAAACAGTCTTTAAATCAAAATGGCACCATTAAAACTGAAAACAGAGAATAAAACCCCCATTAAAGAAACACGGGTGCACTGCTATTACCAACTCCTTCAAGTCTGTATACAACTGCCAACTCTGATTTCAATGCAGTGGTCGATTTCATTTTGGCTCAGTGGTTAACAGCATGTAGGTTTCAATCTAATGCAGTGGTTAAAATTCAGCAGCAGCATTTAAAACGGCAGTGCTGGAGACAAAATGCTTTATTTTTGATTGCCAGAACTCAAGATTTTAAACAAATAAATACACAAAAGAGATCCTAAAAATACTGATTCAACCACAAATAAGTAAATAAGCAAGCAAGCACGAAGTTCACTGCCCTAGAAAAAGACTGCCAAGGTAAACTTTATAAAAATCCATGAGTTTTGTCATCCTTTGTCATATGCAACCTTTTAAAAGTCCATGTATCCCATTTACAGGTTTTTTTGATTAACTCTAGCAAACAGCACATGCTAGGAAAAAAAGAATTATTTGAATGAGCCTGTAGAAGAAAACATTCAGAAAACTATGGCTTACTTTAATAGTAGGAAGAAAAGATCAAAGAGAAGTACTTTAAAAAATATTTTTAACAGAGAAGAATCAAGCCAAGTAACAGATTACCACGTTTCAACCCGTATCTTGTGTAAATTTCATTAACAAATGTAAAAATTATTGTAGAAAGAGCAAAAGAAATACAAACTGGAAGAGAAACTAGATTTTACAGTTCTTCTTAACCTTACTATACAGTACGAGGAGACTTAAAAACAACGTCTGTGAACAAAATTCAGTTAAAGAAGACAAATGCATGTATGTAATACTTGCGTTATACAGCAGATATAGATTGTCCTTACATAAAAGATTTGGTATGTAAGACTTTACTGTCGCTATTCTGAATTTCTATTTCGCAATCATAAAATTCAAGGACATGGAAAAATTCCATTGCCAAATAAGTTTACTTGGTTCTTGGTAGAACAGGGGTCCCACTAAAATTTAATCAGTCTTCCCTATTTTTATTTTATCAAACAAAACAAATGCCAATGCACAAGATTAACAATTAACTTCCAAGAAGTTCTTAAAACTTTCAATATGCTTCTCTGTTATTCATTAAAAGAAAGAGCAAACAAAGCAAACAACATTGCCTATTGCTTATTTCACATGTTAATACATACGGTAGGCCCCCAAAAAGACTGTGGGGTTTTGTTTGCCTGTTTGTTTTCTTTTTCCCCCTTTTTTTTGTTAAGTGCTGGTAATATGTTTGCTGGTTTAGAAAAAGATTATGTTCTACAACACACATTGTAGATAAAATGTTTAGAAAGGTGACTTGCGTTTAGTATGGGGGGGGGGTGTTAGCTTTTCTTTTGCAAAAAATCAACTAAGTATGCAGTAGGTTGGGTCCCAGACATTAATAGTGAATATAAACAAAAATTCTCAGTTTACTCTGAGTTCAGAAAGGGAATGAAAAAACATCACTGCAACTTTCCAATACAGATGCCATTAAAATTCACTTAGAAACTTATCCCAAAAGGCAAAAGGAGACAAATTCTGGTCTTCAGACAACTGCAGTTTTCCAATTTCACTCAAACCCAATGACAACAAATACGCATCTGGACATTTGGCAATAATTTAACATTAAAAAAAAAATAAATCTTTGGAAAAATTTAAATTCCACCTATCTCTGAACTTCCTTAGCTGTTTTGGCCAGAGAAAACAACAGGAAAAATACTGTGATGATTCAAGTGTACATCTATCTTCTGGTGTGCAAACAGCCCCAGTGAAATGACAGGGACTGCAAATCAGGCTTTTTAAGAACAGGCCTACCTTAATTATCTTGTGGAATTGGGGCCTATTTTATTTATTATCTCCTTTCAGGAAAAGTCAGTTGGTTGAATTAATCCATTTCAGCACAATAAGTGCTATGCTTTCTGACCAGGTCACACTGGTCATAATACTTGGTAAACAGGTGCTATCCAATGGGGGGGGGGGGGGCAGGGACAATCAACCTGATTTGGGTAATTTTTAAATTAAGATGATGGGACTAATCTGTGAACTTCCTTAAACTCTTTTTTTTTTTTTTCCATGACATCAAGAAAAATCAAAGACCCTTTGATTTACTCCAACATGAAAATCCTCAGGGCTACCATTAAATTACCTGCAGCACAGGTAAGCTTTCCAACATCACCGAAACTGCAAGGTTTGACATAGAAAAACAACATTAAAAATGCACTGATGAACCCAGCGTGACAAAAGTAAACAATGAAGGTTCCAGAAGTTGCTCCTGAATTATTTAATAGGGTTATTAAAACACTTACTAACTAGCAAGCAAATGGGGTCACTCGATAAACTGAAAAAAGGTCAAGTTTTACTGACTGCAGCATTTCAAAGACAACGCTTCCGCACACCATCGTTACACGTTTCTCAGCACACACTCCCCAGGAACACAAGTGTCACCCGCAGCAGGGCAGGCGCACCCCACAGCCTCGGCCTCCGGGGAGAGGTTTGGCGGGTCGCCGAACAGAGCCCGACGGGTTTTCCCCTCCCGGTACTTTGCACCTGAACCGCGGGTTATTCGCGAGGCACACGAAGTATCCCCGCGGGCACCTCCGCCTGTGACACATTTTGTGAGAGGCTGCCACCTAAAGGCTGCGGCCGCGCACTTCAGCCACGGCGACGCGGCGGGGCCGGGGCCCGGCGGCCCGCCCAGCCTCCGAATCCAGCCCGGGCGGCCGAGGCCTCTGCCCTTCCGGAACGCACAGCTTTTGTGTGCTTCTCACATTGTTCCCCCGGCGCCGCCGCAACGCTCGTGTGCCTTCTGCGAGGGGTACTTAAACCAGCCTCTCCCACCGTCAGAACACACACCGCATTTCTGCAAGTCTCGGCTTCCAAGCAGGTCTAGAGGAGCTCAAAGAAAACCCAGCTAGACCACAAACATCAACACTCGTAACACTTCCGGGTTTATTATTGTATTGTCATGAAGGTTGGTCATTATTTCTTTCTTAATTTCCATCGTTCTCCTCTCGCTTCACTCCCTAATTCGAGAAAAGCAGTAAGACAGAACTTGGAGCAATTCCTGCATGCCACAAGGAGGGCACAACTGTCTTGGTATCAGTCTGAGTAGCTGCTAAATATTATATTAAAGGCGCCTATTAAATGACTCTCTAGGAAGAAGTGGAAAATTAAAAAAACAGTATCTGTAAGATGCTGATGGGTTTCCTTACAAAGAGCAGCTAACATGGACGCTGGATAGGATGAACATGTACTGGGAAGCACTCTCAATTAGGACAAGCTTCATCAGGACTAAGTAATGACTCCCTAACATTGGACAGCCTTCCTAAGAAATGCCCAAATGCCAAACAATTTGCAGAGCACCAATGCGCCCATCCACCTGTAAGGCAGCAGCACACATCTCTTTCAGAAGACCATGACACAGTCTAGGACAGCAATCAGCAACTTCCATCATGCAGAGAAAGTGATGCTATGCAGTAACAGCTACAAAAATCCCATGGTTAAATCACTCGGCTTCCATAATGTTTAGATACTTTTGACAACACAGAAATAAGATGTGACCCTTCTTTGAGACAAGGAACAGTATTGATGTATCAACAGAAAAACCCCCACAACAACCCTTACTTTAAATGTTAAGAGAACTGTTCTGCCAATACAGGGGTTTTTTTTCATTTAAAAGCTACAGTTATCCCCAGGATGAAGTAAGGTCTCTAAGCTTTTAATAAGATCAGATTTATTGAATGATATTACTGATCATCTTTCATGCTTTACTTAGTTTCAGAAACTCTGACAATCCTCATCTTCCCACTGCTTTTCCTTGAGATCTTCAAGATAAAGTGAACGCAGGAGTATGCCCACGAGGTTCTCATTTTAAGGAACAATGAATTTCCACCTCTCAAAGAACAGGCAGACCTCTTACAGTGTCCAAAACCAAAAGATATTTTTCAGCTTGATTCCATAGTGAATAAATATTGTATTTAAGGAGTTCTCTGAAATTTTTAGGTGTTATTTGCTTTTGTTCTTCAGCATGTAAAGTAGCTTAAAATAACCTGCTTTGAGCACAGACAGAACAAAGAACTTTTCATCATTTTGATAGGAGCCAAGCTTCTCTAAGCAGAGCTCAACTTTATCTACTCAGACTAATGTGGTGATATGCCAGTGAAAATTACCTTATAAACTTAACATTTTGTTAAGCATACAACCATTCTCCCTATACAGACACATATCCTATGCAACACAGTAAATCAGGTCAGGCAGAGGAAGATACATACAACCAGAATGCAACCAAGTTTTGGTCCACAGACATGACACTTTGATATCCTCCAGAACACAGGCTTTGTTCTTCAGAACAGAAAAATACGGTCTTTTGCAACAAGATAGGAAAAGCAACAGGAATCTGGATGTGAAACACGATGAAAATACTAAGCAAAAAAGCCCAACTTAACCAGCACTGAGCAGCAGTTTCATGTTTGCTTGTTTTAGCAAGCTGGGCTCAAGTATCTTGCACATTTTTGTATCTAGTAAACTATTTTCAACTTCTTTGAAACAAAACCACCGGACTATCCATTGAGTACTGTTAAAAATTGCTGTAGGGTAACTTCAGCTTGCAATGATTTATGTATGACTCTGATTAAGTGCTGTACATAAAAATCTAAGTAGAGCATAAGTTTTGAAAAAGACTTCACCCCAAGCTCAATGTAAGCATTCCCAAGAAAACAAAGCTGAAGAAGGCAGTAACATTTTTACAGCACAACAAGGTCAAACTGAACACATTTCAGATCTAAGATTGTAATAGATACATACAGGTTTTCAGACTGACAATTGTGGACTATTAATAAACTCTCAGCTGTGTGATGCTATTATAGATCACAAAAGAAATTTTCACTGTGAACGTACTATTGTACGCTACTGTATGAGTGCAAAAAGCAGCACAGGCATTTGCAAACAGTAGACGCTATCAAATGGCACACAGTTCTTATGATCTGCGCACTTACTTTAGGTGACTGAATGAAGACAGTCTTTTTCGAAAATCTGACCTGTTGTAAATAAGGGACAACACTGAATTTGAGCTTAACTCTACAAGACTAACAATGTTTGCAAATAATATAAATCAGCTTCAGAAACTCTTCTGTCTTTTGCCTAAATGAAGTACAAGTTTACTGCCTATTTTAAACTGCTTCAACCTAACCAAGAGTGCTCGATCCTTTCGGTCAGGCATACCACACAGTCCCCTCTGACATCAAGGGAAAGTTCTATACCAAGGCCCTGCCACCTGAACAAAATGATCTGTCTGGTCAGCCCACCCATGTGAAGCAGTGATGACACCTCCCCGAAGCACCACAGCTGTTGAGGACACACTACAGTATCAAACGCCTCCAAGAAACATCCTTGAAACCTCCCAGAAATATCAAAATTCCTGTGTTTTTTTGTTTGGGTTTTTTGTTGGTTTTTTTTTAGTATGGACAACTTGGAAAATGAAATGGAAAAAGCTGCACATTTCTCTTGGAAGATGAAGAACTTTCATAGCTATCACCCTTCCTGAGAAGCTACAAAAAAGGAACTTACTTGCACACATTTTAAGCACCAACTGCAAGCTCACCATGAGCAGAACCCCATGTTAGTAAGGAAGCTACAGAGACGCAACATCCCAGATGAATGGTCCTGAAGGCAACACACTACCGGTTGATTTTAAGTAACCAAATCCTGGATCCTGGACATCACCTAAACACAAAATGCTGAGGACTAACTCTTTCTTTTCTTAACTAAATTCTCAAAAAGTTCCAAAAAACATTCAAAAAGTCTGAACAACATCACTTCCGCAGGTCTAAACTTTCCCAAGACACAGGCATAGCATCAAACAGGAGACTATTACATGGACACAGTGCAACTGTCCAAAAAAGTTTTCCTGTGGGAGAGGGCAGTCTTGCCAAGAACTCAGCAGCCAGCAAGGTTAACAACTTCTATGCCTTTGATTAATAGTTTTTAAACAATGAACTAGATGTAGGATACGAACGACAAAATTACTATTTATCAAGGACATCAACTGTGTCTGTTGGTGAATCACTTTTAGGGAGGCCATAGCACTAGAGGGATTACACACACAGCTTTGTATTTTCCTGGAAAGAGACCTGGTAAAACTGTTACAAATTTTTCAACACCTATACCTCTTTCTCGGTAAGAAGCCTGGGGAAGGGACAAGACACAGACAAAGTTGGGTAGAAAAATCTCTAATTCCTTTGATATCCTTTAAAGAGGAAAAACAACTCTAACAAGTGCAATTCCCTGTTGTTCATTTGAATGAAAACTGGTGATTCTGTGGGTCACTAGCATTAGTCACATTTGTTATAGCACTTCTTTTCGGCCTCTTCATTCCTCCATATGCAGCAGGCAAGACTGTTACTAATGGTTTATGTTTCTATTATCCAGAAGGTCAGTTCTAGCAAACTACATCTTAACTTACACCCTACTGAAAACCTGTATGTTTTCATAACAACCGTGGCTGCTTTCTTCCTGGGAAGATGCTAGAGAGGTTTGAGTTTCTCTCTGGAAAAATTCTGTATGCACACTCTAGAACTACTTCAGCAACTTAAAATACCTCAGAGACATGCAACTGTACTGTCATCTATTAAAAGTAAATTTTTGCAACTCTGAACAAGGACTGTAAGACTAAGTCCATGTTAATGAGCACCTTCTGGAGAAACGGTATTCTGTAGAAGCAACAGAAACACACAATCCAAACTGCCTTTTACAGACCCTGTAAAGCAAGCTATTGTTCAAAGACTGATTTGGGGAAGCATTTCTATTAAGAAACATACATAAAACTTCTCAGTTTGTCTCCTGTAAGTCTGTAAATAAAGTGAATTTAGAATACTTACCTAACCATGCTGCAATAAGAACAGAATCAATTCCCTCTATGGGCTCACATATTCTAGCAACTACTGGATGTATTTGCTGTGACAGGTAGTACTGAGTATCAACAGAAAGATTGTCTTGCTTTTGCAACTGTTCTGGAGCATACGCTCGCTGGTTGGCACTGAGATCTGATCCATCCTAAGACAGGAGACACATATGAAAAAAAGTGTGAAAAAAGTAGAATTGACATTCAGCCTATACAAAGGATTATGCTTCGAATACTATTATGCATTATTTTTTTTAACCCAAAATTGTTACACAGTCATTCTCTTTTGGTTGGTTTATTATGCATCCAATACAAATCCAGCAGTAGTAAAAAAAAAACCCACACTGCTGATGCTGGCATCAACTAGCAAGTTCAAGAATGTAAATCCAGCTTGTATTATTGCAGCCTACACGTGCAAATCAGTAAGAGTAGACAGAGTAAACAGTCCCATCTGTCAATTCTGAAATGCACAATGAAAACACATTGTAACCATCAGCCCAGTTAAAAATACACGGAGGGCATGCATTTTGGATTCACTTTGTACTAAGCTAGCATTACCATTTTGCACAACAAGCAAATTCTAAGTCATGGATATCAAAACTGTGTCTGTTTTTCTAGGAAATTTATATTCTTTGATTCTATAAAGAAACAAATAGAATGAATGGTCAGAGAATGGACCACTGCTGATTGGCATGTGAATTGACTGGCAACAGTATCGATATGAAAGAGCAAATTCTGAAATATTTGGAAATACTGAAAGAAACATATGTTGACATCTCAAGCCAAGAGAACACCATTTAGGGATTGGAGCATACACTGCATTCTTCGCCAGCTTGAAAGAGGAAGATAAGTAAAAAATAATTCAATTTGGGAATGCAATAATTAAACTGAAGACTGTATTGATGGAGGGACTAAATATCAACTCTAAGAAGATGGTACTCCTCTGCAAAATGTAACTCAGTCTGTAGAATCACATTCTCAGTCTACAACTATACTAAGGAAGTTTTATCTTTAACATGTATCAATAATCTTGGAGAAGAACTTTAGCAAACATTCAGTAATAGAAGTAAACCTTAATGGGGATGGGGGGGGGAAGAATGCCACAGCTAATTTTTTTGCTAAGTAGTCTCTTTTTTGCCTTTTTTTACAGGAAAAAAACACTAATGCATTAACATGACACTTTTTTTTTTTACCCCAGTTCAGATGAGCTACTGGCTTCAATAGGGTCAACAACCACAGTCTGAAAACCCATCACTAATAAAAACAAACTGCAAGCCACTGCTCCCTCCTACTCCTTTCACACAACTTAGTATTCAGAACAAAATTAATTTAGGACTATTCAGCTTATCCAGCTGCTTTGCAAAAATAATTACAATGCAATTCCTTTAGCTCCCTTCTTTCAACAAGTACATTCTTCTCTTGTATTGTGCCACTGCTCAGCCGTGCATGGCCCAGCTCTCTTAAGTCTTGGCAGCTTTGACAAGCATAAGAACTCTCTACCAAATAAAATACAGTATCTTTCAGTTTTTAACAATGAAGGAGCTGAAATAGTGGTCCACTACAGAAGTCACACTGTCAAGTCCATCAGTTTGGTTGATCTAATCCAACCTACACCTTTTTTTTTTAATAGCAAACCCGAAGTGGAGTATGTATTTGTGAGACAATGCAAAACGTTAATAAGATAAACACCTGAAAGCAGAAAGTTTCTCAAATTCCCCAGTCTATCCAAAGGAGGTACTGCCAGATCCAGTAACTCTGAATTGAAAAGACACAGGTTGAGACTGAAAGTAACAGTGACACTATTTAACCAGAACGACCTATTAGCTTTCCAAGAATGACAGGTTCTTCACCACCAGAATTTTCTTCTCCTTAAAACAAAGATCGGATATTTTCCTTAAAAATAGATTCTAGTTTTAGGCAGGAATTAATTCAGGGGAATTTTATCAGCCACCATGTGGAAACAGTCAGACAAGCTGAGCTGATCATAGTGGTGCTTTCTGGCTTCATAAAACTAAATTAAGTACAGAAAAATGACTATTTTAAATTATAACATAATCTCACTATAAAGAAATGCCAAAACATTTTGTTCCAGGAGTTGAGTTGCTTTTCTTTTCCATCATTCAAAACAATACCTGCTATTTAGCTAAAGAGATTTTTACCTGACAAATTATGTATGACACTGTGTCTCCCGCCTTCACCTTTCGGCCTCCTTGAGAGTTTATCCACATGGCAACATGCACATGTGGCAAGCTCTTTTTGTCAGGATAATCCTGTGGATCTTTTGTCAATGCCTAAGAGATCGAAGGAGGAACCAGAAACATAACTATGAGAAAAGTATTTCACTTCAGTGATGGAGAACTCGGAACTTTAAAAGACAAGATTACATTGTAGCTATATTCATTCATGTACTATTCACTATTACAAAAAAATAAGATGGAAAAAAATGTAATAAAGGTGTTTTCCAAACATTAAAGTCTAGGTACAGTACTTCACACATTAAAATCACAATAGTTCAAAACAGTTACAGATATAATTCAACTGTTTTCAAATTAAGCTACGTTGAAGATGAAAACATTCTTCAAAATAGAACAAATATAGCCAGAGATTTCCTTCTCACCCCTGCACCAGTTTAGCTGATAAAGTAAATCAATATATCAAGTAGTTAGCTGTATTTAACAAGCTCTGTAGCAAGATAATACAACTGGATTTAATATTTCCATGCATCTCTTACTTCTGAGATTCCACAATGAGTTTTTCCTCTACATAAAACACTACATTTAAATATTTACAGTTAAACCTATTCTCAGAAACAACTTATATATTTGACTTAATAGTAAAATACATTACTTTTTTTCAAAGTAGCAGAACAAAGAAATATTCAGCATTTAAAATGAAAATGCTTCCAGGTATTTTTTACTGGGACATTAAGTAATACAGTAAACACCAGTGTGTTCTGATACTATAGTTTGGGGTTTTTTTAATTTGACCATAAAAATCACTCATTTCTCTAAACACTAATATCACAACCTGAATGCATTTCTGAACTGATTAACACAGTCCTACAGAGCAGACAGATGTCCAGCTGGCAGAAGAAAGAGACTTTGGATGGAACAATTTTGGAACATCTCTATTAGAAGCACAAGAGGGGCATGTAAAAGCTGATTCATTAGTGAAAAACGACCCTGTTGGGGTGTGCTTCTGAAGTTAAATATATGGATTTCATTGAGGATTCATAAGCATAAACCAAAACCACAGTGCTGCTTGCTTAAAAACTCTTGTAGGTACAGCAGAGTGGTTTACTTCTTGCTGTAGGAAAGTCCTGAATGAGACCTCAAAAGTACTATTAGCTTTCTTCTACAGAGTTTTGAAGGGAAATAAACTAAGAATAATATGGTTTTATATGTTGTTTTTCCAGAAAATGGAACATTTGATTCTTTCCCACTGCATTCTTCAGTCATGTATTTAAAACCTAAAATACAAGATAACAATTTAGGAGAAAACTTCTGAAAGCATGAGCTATCATGTCATTCTCAAAGTGCAGAACAAGACAGTAGAATGGGATCAGACACAAAGCTGTTATTCTGAGGAAGCAAGACTAGCCTCCAGCCCCACAAAGTATTTTTTTTTCTCACACCATACAATCTTTGTTGTATGTTCTATACTCCTCAGTATCTGATAAAACTCCTGATATTTCATGGCATCAGAAGGATTAAAAGTATTTTTATCAAATGTCAATATATTCAGGAAGAGTGAAGCTTTTCTGAGACAGAAAAGAGCTAAGAAATCATTTACCTTGTTTATTTCAAATTGATTTACAGGGATCTGGCCATTGGTCACATTTTCTCCAATTTCTATAAGCCGCCTTTGAATGTTTTCCACAATTATGTCTCGGGACTGATCAGAAAGAATCTGACCAATTATATAGCTGCAAAACCATTCCAGAAATGAAGAAAAGCTTAAGACATACAAAGCAAAACCATCACAATAAACACAATCCTGTCTTCCCCTGGGTTACCTCTAAGAATTAAAGAGCCTAAGGATGAAGTCTGATGCAAAATCTTTCAAAATTTGCCAAGACATTTCATGATGTGTTTTATCTATTTACTTATTTTACTAAAAGCGAATTATTGGAAATGGTTCTAATGTTAAACAGTGATTTGGAATTGTTGAGTGCAACTGGTTTCTATTTTCTGCTCCCATTTAATTTTGCGATTTATTATTCCATAGCAGGTATCTCAAGATAAAGAAGAATATATCAAGTAAGCAGTCTTGCCTATTTCTGTAAATGTGGTTGGAAGATCTGCCAGCTGCAGAAGAGTTAGTCACTAAAGAACACTCTCAAACATTTGTATAGCTTTAATTACTAATACATTCCTAACTTGGAAAAATTTGCTTCTATTATGATGCATCTTTTCTTAGAAAATGCAAGTCTTAAGAACAGTAAGCAAGTGTGGGGTGTATTTTTACAGATGTAAAAAAGTATTCAATTTTGGATGCATTTGGACCACAATTTATTTAAGTTTTCAAGATGCAGCATGCAATGTAAGTTGAGTCAGCCTTCAGATGACCACCTCTCCACCCACCCCTATTTTCTTTCTACAGTGGTAAACAAATCATTTCTATTGAATTTAAGCATGAAAATGCCCTGTGCAATGACAACTAATAAATCATCAATCCTATATCCAGCATAATGAAGTATCAGAGCAGTTTCATTTAAGAAATGGAAGAAAAACAGTCTCTGGGGAAGGGATCATCAGCTCAGGTTGCACTCAATGCACTTACAGCTTTATTACGAGATGCTGAAGGAGCTGACCACTAGCTTCCTTAACTACCTTCAAAAAGCCCAACTGACCTAAACCCTACGACTCCAAATGCTTATAGCACCTACCATTTTCACAAGACGTCACCTGTTAAACTGCCTATGCAAAACTGTGACAACTCAAATACTCAGCTTACACAGAAGATGCAAAACCAGTGAAATCAGAGACACTTGGACTGGAACAAGTACACTCTGGTACCAATGCTGAAATCCAATGTTCACCATCTCCTACAAAAATCAGTTAAGATGCTCTAACACTGATGTAACCTACCAATCTGCACTGTTCAGGAAATAGGCATGCAATATCAAAGGTTTATAAAGCATGTACTGTTTTAAAACAGACACCAAGGATAATGCCACAAAGAAACTCACTTTCCAGTCTCTTTTGCGAGATCACACCAGTCTCTTCGGACTATATCCAGTCCTTTCAGTTCTTGTTTAGTTACATATTTCCCATCTCCTGTTGGTTCCACAGTCAGAGCAGCGTATTTCTTCTTCTTTAACAGTAGCAAGGACTTAAAGACTCCATCAATATCAATTTCCAACAATTTATAGAGCTTGTTCACTTCACTTTTGACCTGCAAATGCACCAACATGAAAACCAAATGCAACACCTTAATAACTACAGAAAATTTCAACTTCCATCTAGAAGCCTATTATTCTTAAGCTTCAAAACAAGTAACATTACACACTTTGTGTTTGCATATATATTTTAAAGACTGCTGAGAGATCATTACTTGTGAAATTACGTATACAATAGTAACAATAAGCTACTATTAGAATTAATGTTCACCCACTGCCTTCTTCAGGATTTAAAGCTTGGTATATCTAACACCCTAACATAATTAAGAAGGGCAGAGAAGCATGGAACTGAATGTGACCTCGCAGATAACTGACTCCAGCCTGTTTCACTAGGGCAGCTACTCTATCTAGCCTCTCACATAAATTAAGCAAACAAGGGATTTCAAAGTAAGGATCCACTTTCTAGAAAAAGATATGACATGGTCTCTTAGAATGTGGAAACTGCTTTACAAAAATTATTTAAGTATTTATACTCTTCTCCACAATATGTCTACTTTTTCGCTAGCACCTCAGCAAGAGGAAATGGTGCCATTTTTCTATACACATGCTATGTCTTATCCATATACAAAAGCTTGAAATTGCACTTGATATGTTGTCTTAATATAGCACTGAATATCAGGTGGGTCCTCATCTCCCCTCTACTCTAAGAAGACAGAAATGCAATAGCTCAGAACAGCGTGTACCTTCAATAACAAACTTTGGTTCCAATACACATTCACCCATTTACTGGCTCAGCTAAAATGTTTCCCACTTGCATTTTTCTTTCTTCATACATTTCCACTTTACTTTTTTCAACAGAATATATGCACATCTCTCCTCAGACATCCTGTTCTACTCTTCACTTCTTTCCTCTACAGCTTTCTTTCCTTCTGGATTTTCAGTATCTCCCTATCAACTCTTACTCCATTATTTCTAGTTCTCTTGTCAGAGCCAACCAGTTATGAACCATCATTTTTTCATGCCTCATTTAAGTTTTATACAAATTAAAGTTTTGCTGATATCTAGCACACACCCTAATTTCAGCATAAAATCTCACTGGTCATCTATCTGGATATGGGCACACATTACCAGTTTTGACCAAAACTCTCCTTACAAATTTTCCATGTGAGTATTTCTTTTTTCTAACTTAGATCTCAATTTTTCCTGTTGCAGGAACTATTATAACTTTGAATACTCCAGGGCTGTCCTTTAAAGTTTTATATCCCGTGTATAATTTTAAGTTGTGAAGGGACATCATGAAGCTAAACCATTTTGTCAAGAGCTTCATACGTTGTTCATTAAAGCGAAACAGGCTGAGAATTTTTCTACCTTTTAAGTATTTCCAATTATTTTTTTTTTTACATCATACTAATCAAGTACTTAAAACCCAGCAACACTGAAGTACTGAATGCACTGGTAAATCTGATTCATAAGGATGCACAGAAAAATGAAGAAACATATGAAATTCTGATGAGTAATGACTGGAAGGAACATGAATATAAATAAGGGGGAGGTTAAGGGTAGGAGTGAACACAACCAGAAGCCTGTGAGACAAGGCATTAGATGGGGAAAACAGAAAGAACATGAGAGAATTTTCTCCAATAGAAAACTAAAATTAATCTCTCGGAGGAATACTTCATCACTGAAGACAACCTATAAATTCATACTTTACGATCAGAACAGGGGTACATATGCTAACTGCTCTCAGAGTAATTGTTTGCATGAAACCTGTGTGCCCTCCATGTAGTCTGCATTGAAGCAAAAATATAATGAATGCAATGTAATCTCTGAATGCAACCTCATCTCTGAACATGGTTTTATGAAAGAAATTATTAAGCAATACAACAGTGACATTTCTTAAGAGTGTTTCTTATCAACAGATACAATTCTCTACTGTTAACATTTTCATATGAATTATGCAAAATGAGGAAAACCTAAATTATAGAAGTGCTTGGTAAAAAAGTCACTACCACTTTCTTGAGGAATAAACAGACAAGAAACATGTGAAACAAGAAACACAAAAAGCACTTTTTTTGTGCCACAGAAAAAATACTGACAGCCACAACTTTCACAATTGTATTGCTAAGTTTGAGAGTGTGCTTACTTACAAACTTAAGTGTATTCACTGTTAAAATCAAGGATGAAAACTCTAATCAAAATGTGTCAGGGGAAAAAAAAAAAAAAAAGCCAACAAAAACCAAACCTAAAAAAATCCCCGAAGAAACCCAACAACGCAAAAAACCCTAAACCAATGACAAACCAACCCAAACCAAAGAACCAAACACCAAAACCAACAACAACTGAAACAAGATACAGAAGTAATTGCGTTAAAAAACTCTTGAGATTTCACTCTCAAGAAGGTGACAAGTTCAAAAACCTGTTTTCTCTATAAACCTGAATCAAAGCCAGAAGCATTTAACCTATGATGATGATCCTGTCAGCCTTTATAAAAACTATGATTAACTGTTCCACTACAACATTTAGCCACAAATGGGAGTATGGGGACAAAAACCAAAATAGAATAAAACCACATACAAACACATCTAGAGTGAGGCTAAACTTTCTTATACTATGCTGTATATACAGTCTTGTATAGCAAACAAAAGAGAGATTGCACCAGCTCTCTTACTACTCTGTTAGGACATCACGATATTAATCCTTTTTCCATGCTCCTGTGATGCATCTACTTCTCAAAATACCAACTTAGCATAAAGGCAAAAGTATTCTAACTTCCCCAAAATCACTCTTGCCTGAGAATTACATGACTTTTGCTTAATGCTATAAAAATCCCTTGTTTTCTTTAGCTTCCATAGCTCTAATTTTCCTCACAATTTCTTCCATCTTGCAAAAAACAACTCTTACATCATCTTTAAGTGTTCTGAAACAATTTTATCTTCCACAATTTCACAGAGCCACAAAACTTCCACATCATCAATTGCCAACTGCTAATCGGAGATCACTTCCATATCTAATACACCTTGGAAATTAATATTTTAAATTATTTTCATTTATTTAATAATTAATAATTTATCACTGGAAATCAGATGGCATATAGAATGTAATACATACTACATAACTAAACCAAACTGATAAATACTTTTCATGTCAAAACAAAAATCATTAAAATCTAAATTGTGTTCACATCGTAAACAGAACTAGTGTGGAGGAATTGTACCTTATGTTTTGGCTTCAGGTAGTCTCCTGGTAACTTAGGATTAGTAAAAAAGCTCATTATATAATGAAAGTGTCATTCAATTTAACCAATTTTAAACAAGCACAAAATAGCTACACATGAAGACAGGGCACTCTGAACTTTTACTACTCTACAGTGTCCATACATTGTCAAGTTCTTCCTTATGGCTTATTCTCTGCTTATGCCATGATTTCCTAACTTCATACCATCTGTGCTACAACATAGACACGTAGGAAAGCTTTAAAATGAAAAAATTCCTTACCTTGTTCCCCAACTTGAAGACCTCATCCAAGTTGGTGCTATTAGTGTTTATCATAATGGAATCTGTGTCTCCATAAATCACTTCAAGGTTCATCTAAATGAAACAAATTGCTTTGAAAACCAAAACAGAACCACTCCATCTTGTCAAAGTCTCAACTCGTTTTCAAGATTCAAAAATATCATTATCTGTATATTATCCCTTAAGTATGAAAAGCAGAAAAATCTTAAGTTTTTACTGAGAATTCTGTACATTTCATTAAGACATATTTGAATGTAAAGAAATTTAAACCACTGATTTTATGGGGTATTTTTTCAAAATCACCGCTCAGTTATGTATATGAGTAGTTAAATTTTACTAAATTAGTGCTAGAAAAATAAGTCAGTGAACAAGTCCAATCTTGAGAAACTGCAGGAACTCTTATCAGAAATAACTTTAGACTGCTAGGACACAAGAAGATCACTTAGAGACTTGCTGGACAAAGTCAGACTATTCAGATAAGGCACTTAGCCAACGAGCTTAAAAGATAACACAAGCATCAGGTGTGCTGTTCCAGCTCTAGCCATCACAATGTTATTATGAAAAAGTCAGTCTAGATTTAAGGAAAAAAAAAAACAAAAACAAAAAACAAAACCAAAAAACCCACAATTATCCAGTGAAAGCATTGGCTAGTGGATACAGTAACTGAGAATACCACAGTACTGTCCAGACTAGGCTGCTCTTCTTACACTTCTTCAGATTATGCATGTGGCTTCAAATTTCCATCTTCCCGCTCCCATCATTATTCTTCTGTAATCTAAACTTAATAACCTGTGTTACTCCTCCCCTGGGCAGCAAATCTTTCAGGGAACAAGGCATTCATTTTGGATAAGGATCTAGCCACTATAACCCGTAAATTTAGTATCCCCAAGTTGAACTACTGAATACCTACACCTGGAGATGAACACAAACACCTACTTGATTCCTTCTGACTAACACTGTCCTTCATACCATCTCTCACTCTGACCCTTGTAACAATTCAAATGCCCTACTTGGAAAAGACTGTGTTCAAACACCAGCCAGACTGCCACAATACTCTCTGATAATGGAGCAAAAACTCTAGATAAGCAGAGGCGCATAACAAAGCCTGAGGTGCATATGAAAAGCATAGCAAGGAAAAAGATGAAAAATTGTCAACACCAGTAAATGTCACCAAAAAAAAAAAAAAGAAAAAAAGGGCAGATGCATCCAATTACATAACATTAACTTGAAAAAATGAAAACCTGATGTCTTCAATGGTGGAAAAATCAATGCAGCTACAAAAACCACAGCATGGCTATGTCCATGTTAAACTCCATAGTAAAAAAATCACTCTGTGGCAGAGTTTAAAGTATGCCAAAAAATAAGCTGTAATAAAACACTAGAACACATGGTGTAACGGGTCTATGAGTAAACTCTAATTAGCACTGTTGCTAATTTGCCTGAAACAGTCACACATAGGCTTCAAACAGGGGCCAGATCATATCTGTGGTAGAAAAAAGAAAAAAGCTATAATCCATTACAAAGGATTACATTTGTAAAGCAGGCATCCTAAGAAGTGATTTCAGGTCTGTTTGGGTTACAGTTCCCCTAGAATAAAAAAATTTCACCAGGTGTGCTCTTTAAGGGTTGTTTTTTTAATGAAAAAGCTCAGCATTACCTTTTGCACCATCTCCTTGGTATGCATCAAAATCTGAAATAAAAAAAATAATCAAAGATTAGTGTATGATATAATTACAAGCTAGGGCTGCAAACATATCCATTAGGTTGCTAACTCCAAATACTCTCACCTTTCAAAACAAAGCAAACCACCTCTCTTCTGGCAACACACAGTCACCTCAATACTCCTATTACATGAGTAAATTCTCATCTGACCTCGTATTAACGCTATTATTAACTCCCCTAAAACAAGATTAAAACAAATCTCAAAATTGCATGGGCACACACATATTTTACCTTAAGAAAAAAAGAACACTGAATCAAATGCTCAAATAAAACCTGAACAGAAAGTGCCAGAATTAAGCCTCTTTCAGTAATTTAGGTCTGTTGCCTCCTTCATACCCATCAGCTTATTTCTTGATGTCACTGAGTCTTTTCCCCAAAACATCCTATTCAGTACAGCCTTAATGGTGTTCACTTTACAAGAATCTAGTCAAAAGGTTGATTAGCCTTGTCATGATCTCAGAACAGGTCATCAAAAAGCAAATTCCTTAATGAAATTCTGAGTGGGACAAGGAGCTGGGACAGAGACAGGATACAGATGTTGAATCAGTGGGCACATACATGTGTAGCCACGTTTGTTCCTCAGTCAAGAATCCACCCCAAGTCTCCCGAATGCTGTGAACAGCAATTCTGTGAACCTTAGAAATAGCTATAGAGACCTCACATGAGTAGGCTACTGCTTCCATCTCTAACATTGGTCAGCATAGTGGAGAGGGGTTGAAGAGTCTATCATCTGAAGCCACAGATAGAGCTGTAGCACAGAAATGTCAAAACAGAATTAGCCTGTTGAACAAAACGTGTACCTGCTGCACCAGGAAGGGATTGGTGAAATTTACACAGCTGCATATGAACCAACATCTGGTCCATTTCTTCAGTCACCTGACCTCATTTACACTGTATTCCCTATTTCCTATCTCATCAGAATCCTGGTGCTCTGACACACAGCTCCAGATTCCACCTGGTTAGTACCAGTTCCTTGGTTTCCGTCCTTTCCATCCCTACTCAGCATAAATGTCAGGGGTTTTTTTCCAGCTCATCCTGCTACTCACATATAGTTTTACTCTTCTTAAAGAGGATTACTTTGAATCACTTGTGACAGTAATGATAGATCAGTCTATTAGGTGAATCTGACCAGTGCGGTACTCTAGCTTCAAAGACAGGCAACACACTATTTTAACAGGTTATATTTAATATAGTAACTTAGTCTAAATTTTATTACTTTTCATAAGTCAAATAGCCTTATTTGCCAAAAAGGCAGAACTATGACTTCTAGTCAAGAAGTCTATGACACGGAGGTGAGCGGTAGGAATTAGCAGGGATCAGGAAAGACAAAGAAAAAACAGGGAAAAGCTGTCCATGCTTAATGGGAGTAAGACCATCATATGGGAAACCTTATGACCTTCATAAGGCCAAGGAGCTTAAAATCAATCCAAGAGTCTTGACTAATGTGATACTGTTCATTGCTATTGCAGCAAGTGATTCTGAATTGAAGGTGAAACATCCACCTCTACATAACGCTACACGAACAGGATGACAACACTGTCATTCCTTCAGTATGAACATTTTCTCTAATATTTCTGAACCTTTAAACAACCACAGCGATGAACTCTAAGGTGTGATGCTCCACAATGCTTTTTCAGTCTGTTTTAAATTATGCACCACGGAATTATGCACCAAAAGCATTCCAAGTTTCACAACTCTTGACTTTGTGAATATAATATTCTGTTTCAACATACTCTCCCAAAGTACAAAGACATGAATTAAGCAAACACAACATAGCACTCCCTTCAAGGCACTTAAGGAAGGGTTAGGTTTCAAACCACAGCTGACTCATAATGAAGGTGAATTCTTGTCAGGGCTATTCCCCAAACACATATGGCTACCTACGAATTTACGCTCTCTGAGTCAAGTTCAAAACATTCAGTTAGTTTAAAGAGCATTCACTGATGCTGCACACTGGGTACTCGAACAATGCAACGCCTGAACTCTGCTGAAGTCTCAAACTGCAAAAAATTCAGCTGGCCTCAATCTCTTATGTAGACAAAGAAGAACATGGCGAAATGGTGAATCTTACTGCAGGTTTAGTCTAGGCTGTATGTGCTCAGACACACCTGATTCCAACTTAATCAGAAGCTTAAAAAATATATTCCACTCCTATTCTTCTCCTAGTGAGCGATTCAGATGGCACCACCCCACCATTTTTCCATGGAGTTTTAAAATTATTCTAAAGACACATATTTTTGGTATATGACATCAAAATTTCATACACAGTAATCACAGAATTCCATCTTATTAACACCCCTCCCCTTTTTCTCACTTATTAGCTAACTCCTACAGAGAAAGGTTATACCTTTCCCTTAGTACTCCAAAAGCAAACAGGAGTCCCTGAAACAAAAAAATGGACAGAGAAAAGAAGAGTTTACATATAAAAGAGAAATAGGCCTACTATTTTTTCCCTTGATTATCTGTGGCATTTTCTACCTCATTCTCTGAAATAATGTTATCTAAAAGTATTTAGAAAGATAACACTATTTTTTGTTAAAATAGGATTACTCCTCACTAAATATATATATATATATTCAGCTTTGCAAAGACTGTTTCTCAGTTCTCTCTGAGGACAGCAGTGGATGTAGGCAATAAGAAGGTCACAGACAAGTTAGCTTAATCAAGTGACTGGCATATGCTAGTGCTACCCATTCTGACAGGAGATCACTTATAAGTGCCAACAGCTACAAAACAGAAGGTTATAAAGGCTTGCTAAATTCATTAATAAGGCAGTCGGTAGTTATCTGATTTCACAGCAACACCTGCATATTTATCTTCTCATTACCAATTGGATGATGAATTTTTTTCAAGCACATTTCAAAAATCTGCCAACTTCAAGTGTAGAAAAAAAAATAAACTTTGTAGTTAATTTTTCCCTTAACAAAGTACAGCTGTTGAGAATAATTGTTCAAGATCTTACCCTGTAATGTCAACTGCAGCAGAACAAAGAGTATTTAATTAGCAAATCTATCCAGTAATTCAACACCTATTATATAAAATGCCTTCGTGATTTTATTCAGGATAATTTGCTAAGAGGGTTATTACTGACATTCAGATGAAATTTAAAATTCCTACGCAAGTCGAGTCATAATAGCAGTAATGATCCCCCCAATCAGGAGATACTGTGTCACACAAGGTTCTTTTGCAATGCAGCAGCCGATTTCCTGACTTCTTAATTCCTGGGCTCAGCTCAGTGAGAGCCCTTCATGCCAATATTTCAGTCAGCAATACATCCTTAATGGGACTCTATTAAAATACCTAGAATAAAAATGACTTTTTTTTTTTTTGGTTAAGAAGAATGACAGCACTGCTATCATATCAATCATTCGTAGTTTCTCAGAAATGCACAGCAAAGAAGGGAGGTTTACAGTAAAGCTGGGAAGACAGAAGAAAGAAGGAAGAGAATAGGAAAATTGTTACACTGTAGTTTCCTTTTGCAAATAATACTGTGCTGCTCATGAGAGCTGGACTGTCTCCTATTGCAGGCAATCCAAATAGGAAGAATTAACTGCCTGGCAACCCATCTGTACAGCCGTGCCCCCTCCCCCCCAGCAAACATGTACTTCTAAAAACCTGTGAACTTCTCAGCAGAGTGAACATCTGTGAAATTCTATTTTAATTCTTTTTCTGGTGAAAGCAAGACAAGCAACACACATTCTCTCACCACGGACTGTGAGGCAACATAAACTGAAAGACTGTAATTGCAGACAAGCAATCAAACTGCAAAATCCCCTGTCCTAATTCTGCTCCAACTAATTACTTAATTAAATGAGGATGTGAATTAAGAAAGAGAATGACTATAAATAAATATACAAAGAACAGCTTTACTATTATCCATTACATCAAGTATTTTTAAACTTCTGTATTTAAAACCCACTAAAGAATACCTTCTAACAAGAGGATGCTGATGTGAAAACAAGCGAGGATACCCAAGTTAAAAAACAATGGGATAAGGCACAAAACTAACATGCTGGAGCAAAACTTTCTCCTGAAGACACACAAATCTGTAGATATCCAGGGCCGCAGACATGAAGGAACAGAAATGGACACTTAAGACCAGACTGAAAAGACTGATCAGAATGATGACTGAAACACTGCATCAAAGATGCATACAAAGAAACCCCAAACCCAAGTCACTTATGCGTTCACTTTGTACAAGGAGAAAAACTAACACTGCTTAGGGCCTTGGCAAAAAATACATTTTTGAAGACTACCCGTTTTCCACCTCAGCTGTTTACTTCTGCAATTATGTGGTAAGAAAATCATTCTTTAGCAATTCATATTAGCTAGTCCTTCCCGTGACGCAGAGGAATAAATGGGCAGGAAAAACTGTGTTCCGGTATGCAATGCCATTCACTGATCTACAGAAATAGTATTTCTGAACCTCTGCATTTTTTGCAACCTACTCATTAGGTCTGCTCACATTCTGTGGTAAGTATAAGTACCTCTAGCACTGACGGCCACAGGATGCTGCAAAAAGGTTTTATTAGGAGGATTTTCAAGACAGGTTTCTATCACTGGGCAAAAAGTCACATATATGACATAAGCAAAAGTGAAAGAAAGATGGAAGACTTGCTTACCACACTGAATGAAGCATCATAATACAGCCTTTCTATTAGACAATGGGACTTGATTTAGAGAAATTTGAGTGACCGGATTCAAGTAGTTAATAAATAAGTTTGTTTCAAAGAGCATTTACTGAGTAGCTGCTGTACTGAGAAATACACCCCACTGCCAAAATTTTCCCTTCTGTTTTTTTTTTTTTCAGACACTCTGGAATTAACTGTCCATACTCCACCCAAAGAAGCTGACAGACGCTGTGTATAAAGCCAGTATTGGATGGTGCACCAAAATCAAAGGGAGAATGGGTCCAAGGGCTGATGCAGTGTACACAAAGATCCAGTGACACATGTTTGCATGCCAGCAAAAGGTAGTATCTCCTGCCTCTCAAACAGCAAAAGCATAAAGAGGCAGCAACAGAAACATGCTGAACAACAAAGATCATGTGTACCGTCACATTTTGACAAGGAATGCAACGATGACAGTAAAACACTGAAGATGATGACATGAATCAAATTACAATCTGAAGGCAATGTTCCCTTGGTGCCAGAAACAATACCTTAAAAAATCTGCAGTACCTCTATTTCAAGTATTTGTGGTGAGTTTTGGTGAATTGAACAGGAAAAACAGAATTAATTCCTTACTATGCTCCACAATTATTCATTATTCTGCATAGAACCTTACAAACTATGCCATACTACAGCAAATTTCACCTGTTTTTGAAAGGATTCTTTTGGTATTAGGGGGAAACAAAAGACAATGCAACGTCCTCCTACAGCTTTGAAGTAAAAAAAAAAACAACAAACCAAAACCAACCAAGCAAAACCAAAACAGACCAAAACCAAAACCCAATAACCAGGAAATCAACCCACAACACATCAAAAAAACCTCCTGTGCTGGAAATTCATTTAAAATCTTGGACATGGAAAAACTGAGTGCTCAGTAATGAAGTTGAATACTGAAGTGCACAGAAGGTAACTGACCCAGTTCTGATCCCACTTCATCTTCCCAGAAGCAATAATACAATGTCTGGGTGGATAACTAGCTATGAAAGACACCTGTATGGTATGGGCATCTCCTAACCCTCCAAAGTCAGTAACGTGTCTTCCAGAAAAGCCAACACCAGAACCAGTGTCAGTTCCTAGAGAAGCGCCAGGGTTCAGAGTCCACTCACAGAACCATCTTCTTTCTGATCAACTCATTCAAAACTGAAAACCTGAAACAAATGAAGAAGCAGGGAAATTTTTTTTCTGTTTCACTCCTTGAAAAAACGAGATTAGCAACACCTAAAACCCCTTGAAGAACATGGTACTCAAGCCAATTTCAGCTCATTAACTCTTATGAATATTTTTTTATTTAAATCCATTAAATAAATCTATGCTTGATGAACATTTTGTACTTAACTGTAAGACGCACAGGTAGCTTTGCTTAATAAGACAACCTTTTGTGCATTTCAAGTACACTGCAACTACATCAAAAGCTAACCGCATCACAAACCACAAGTAAAAACACTTCTAATAAGCAAGAATATGACAAGCATCATTTACCATTTCCTAATAAAACCAAAACGTGTTAAGTTATTCAATATTTAAATGCATACAGACGAGTATATCCTCCTTAGAGAAAACACCAGCATTTGTTTCAGTGAAATTAACAAACATTTAGATAGGAAAGCTTTATTTTGCTTTTGTTTCCCAAATTGAACTGGTCTAACACGATCAGCAAAACAGAATCAGTCTTTCACTAGGAAAAAAATTAAGATTACAAGACCAATAAATAATTAACAGCTGTGCCTGCTCATCTTGAAGAGAAGGCTGCGTAGAGACCTCATAGCAGCCTTCCAGTATCTGAAGGGGGTTAGAGGAATGCTGGGGAGAGGCTCTTCATTAGGGACTGTAGTGATAGGACAAGAGGTAACGGGTTCAAACTTAAACAGGGGAAGTTTAGATTGGATATGAGGAAGAAATTCTTTACTGTAAGGGTGGTGAGGCACTGGAATGCCCAAGGAAGTTGTGAATGCTCCATTCCTGGCAGTGTTCAAGACCGGGTTGGACAGAGCTTTGTGTGGCACAGTTTAGTGGGAGGTCTCCCTTCCCATGGCAGGGGGGTTGGAACTAGATGATCTTAAGGTCCTTTCTAACCCTGACTATTCTATGATTCCAAAATTATTTACTCATAAACCAAGGTTTCCTGTTTGGCTAGACAAGTTAGAACCCAGTCAAAGCTTAAACCACAACACAAAGATTTTCCTCCAAGTAACAGCAAAATCACAGAATCATAGAAAGGTTTGGAAGGGACATTAAAGATTATCTCATTCCAAACCCCTTGCGACAGGCAGGAAGGGACACCTTCCACTAGACCAGGTTGCTCAAAGCCACATCCAAACTGGCCTTGAACATTGCCAGGGATGAGGCAGCCACAGCTTCAGTGGACAACCTGTTATAATCTAGGAGAGTATAACTGTACTATCCTCCACATCAGGTTTAAGTTGAACTACAGTTTTATAAGTCATCTTTCAAGTATATAAGCATGTCTCTCAGTCTTGAGCTGACAGGAATGTAAGTCAAACCACAGAATCAACTACATTAGAAAAGACTATTAAGATCATCAAGTCTAACCATTACCCCAGGACTGCCAAGACCACCACTAAACCATGTCACTGAGGGCCTCATCCATATGGTCTTTGAACCCTTCCAGGGATGGTGATTTCCTCACTTCCCTGGGCAGCCTGAGCATCCTCTCGGTGACGAAATTTTTCCTAATATCCAATTTAAACCTCCCCTGCTGCAGCTTGAGGCCGTTATCTCTTGTCCTGTTGCTTGTTACCTGGGAGAAGAGACCAACCGCCACCTCTACTCATCTTTCTTTCACGTAGGTGTAGAGAGTGATAAGGTCCCCCCTGAACCTTCTCTTCTCCAGACTAAACATCCCCAGGTCCCTCAGCCATTCCCCATCAGACTTGTGTTCTAGGCCCTTCAACCAACTTTGCTGCCCTTTTCTGGACCTGCTCCAGCAATTCAGTGTCTTTCCTGTAGTGAGCTACTGTCTTATCTCACAGGTGAGTTACTGTCACAGCCATATACCCAGAGAAATCAGGAAGTAGGTCTCAGAATCAAAAAGAAAAAAAAAATAAAAGAAAAAAACCAGGACTTACAGGTCCATAAGGCTCTTCCTCCCTTACTTCCCAACAGTTAAAGAAGATTTTATTGCAGAAGAAAGGTGTGTCCTAAGAAAGGTCCTTTAAGGCAGTAAGAGAGTATGGAGTTGGCAAGAAATAAACCAGGATTACCTTTCTAAGATTCTCCTGGTCAACAACTTTTATCTAATAAGGACAACTTGCATGCCTGGAGAAAACAGAATGCCTAGGGGAAAACAAGCAAGTGCTAAAAAGAGAAAAACAGATGCAGAAAATACTTGCTACCTGATGCATATACTTAAAAGAAAAAGGACTTCTGAAAAACACAGCCTTTTTCTTGAAGAGCCATAGGCATTTTGCAATAGATATACTGAACAGAGCAAGGCAACCTCTTTCTAGACACAAGTATATTCACTGAAAATGATCCTGAAATTTTAGAGGAGATGAGAGGACATGCTAGTCTTGGAAATGAATAGATTGTGTGTGAACACTGTGTCCATCAAAAAATCTAAGTAAGTGGTTTGAACTGCTTTAAAACTAAACTGTTCTTTCATCACGACTAAGTGGTTGTCTATCAAAGCAACATCTATTCAAATTCAGAAAAGTATTTTAGCCTCCAATTACCCTCTAAAGAAAGTTCTCTTACCTAATTTCTTAAATGTCATGCAAGATTTCCATAAACCATATAATTTTGTTTCATTAGATTAGATGTATTTAGACAACATGACAGTTGCTTTTATCAAGTTAACAATGCTCATTCATCCTCCATGGCTGTACAGCTAGTATCTACAGCAGGGTATTGGTTTTTATGTTCATGGACCTCCCTTTGAGGAACAAGAATGGCTTGGACAAAGCAGGATCCATCTGACTATATGGGGCAAAATGATCTGCGCCAACAGGCTGCCCAGCCTGGTAAGGAGAGCTTTAAGCCAGGACGGATGGGGACACAGTGCATGTCCATCAGGAAGTTGCAAACCATGGTGGGAAGCAAAGGATGGGGCATGATGTGAACAGCAAGGACCTTGTAATCAACAAAAAAGGGCTGAAAGGGGCCAGGACAGTGTTAGAGAAAACCCTCGCACTTTTTCAGTGCATCAGCCGGAGACTGGATGCCTCTCTGAAGGGCCTGTACACTAACACATGGCAAAGGGAACAGAGAGGAAGAAATTAGAATTCTGCATGCAGTTACACAGCTATGACTCCTCTGGGATTGTGGAAACATGGTGGAAAGCATGATAACCACAGGAGGCTCCTGAGGACTGGAAAAAAGCAAATGTCAAAGCTATCCTCAAATCACAGAATCATAGAATACTTATGGCTGAAAAAGACCTTAAGATCACCTAGTTCCAACCCCCCTGCCATGGGCAGTGACACCTCCCACTAAACCATGCCACACAAGGCTCTGTCCAACCTGGCCTTGAACGCCGCCACGGATGGAGCATTCACAACTTCCTTGGGCAACCCATTCCAGTGCCTCATCACCCTCACAGTAAAGAATTTCTTCCTCATATCCAATCTAAACTTCCCCTGT
>JANRGW010021287.1:5302-27969 GCA_024733675.1 Psilopsiagon aymara
GCCACTCGTCACAATGCTGATTTATTGGTTCTGGAAGTTGTTGCTCTTGATTCTCTTGAGTTCATGGTTTCAGCATGATTTACAGCTTAAACCAAAACACAGGCCTAACAATTTACTGATTTTGCATCAAGTGAACATTGTTTTACTACATTTACTGCGTGTCTTCCCTGCCAGCTATGCTCTGAAACTGTTTTAGAATAAATTATAAATCACCAGTAAATGTAAACCACTGCCTCTTCCTCCCATAATGTTCCTGTATGAAAAAGTAAGGCTGATAGCCTACAACCTCAGCAGTAGCTATGGCTTGCCAGTCCAACCAGATATTCTGCCTAAGCAAGCAGTTTCTGCTTCATTTGCCTGCATACTGGAAAAGGTCAATAGGGAATTGGTAAAAGGTTTACTGTTATTGTGAAAACTGTTATTAACAATCAGCTGCAATTCCAGTGTACCTATTACAATGGCACTAACCCTGAGAATACATGCCAAAAACCTAACTCCTTTTATGCAGCTGCTAAAAACACCAGCCTATCTATATACAAGAGTGCAAACCACCCTGAGTTACAGCAACCCACTTAACACTTGATACAGAAGCAATATATTTGCAAAGCAAGAAAAATAGATGCTTCTTGCCAACAGAACCTAAGTTGTTCACTCATTAATTATCTTAGGGTGTATTATTTAATTTTGTAAGTCACCAAGGTGCATGAGATTTTGTATTTCACAGTGTGTTCAGAAAAAAAGTACTTTTTTTCTAATTAAATGTGTAAGTCTTCACCAGCTTGAATGTACTGTTAGCTATTGCAAAGCACATGTTACTAAGTTTGTATTAATGTCAATATTGTCCTACTGGTTTTATCTGTATTTTCTCCTTCTTTAATACTGTACCATACCATGGTAATTCTAGAAACATTTCACCTTACTGAATTAGCTTTAAAATTGTTCCTGCTTTTTAGTTTCCTAGCTGCTGTAAAATAACTGTTTTATGTTTATTTGATGTAGAATTGTAAAAACTGCATTTATTTATACAGAGCCATTTATAACACTTATTTTACAAATGTTCTTATATTCTGAATAAATTTCTAATGCTGTTTTTTTTGCCTTGGGGGTTGCTTTACCATACCTTGTCTTCTCACTGTTAAATGGGTTTGCCTAAAGGTACTATAGTGACTTTCTCCACAATATGTTGTTGAGGTAAATAGTATGACACCATCAGGAAAGCTTCCATACTAGGGACATGCAAAGTTGTTAAGAACTCACCACAGATTTCATCATAGGTTTTAGCTGAGCTCAAGAACATCAGAACTTGCTAGAAATCAACTACAGCTTCAGTGAACACTTTATAAAAATGAAACCATTTCCATGCATCCAGTTCATTTAATAACAGGTTATATAGACAAAAAAAAAAAAAAAATGCTGTTTTATAAATACTAAAAAGCACTCAATGAAGTTCATGTGCTTCCTTTCTCCAGTACATCTAAAACATTTTTTTTCTTTCCTTTGTGTTTGGTGGGCCCCTTGTGCACCTTTAAAATTGAATTTAAAAAATACTTCTTTTCCTGGCATTACGTGTAATCAGTGCTGCTGACTGACTTAACGCAACACTTAAACACTCTGCAGTGAAAGAATAACCTGCACCGCCAGCACAGGCTTTGTATTTCACACTGATCAATGTTTATATTCATACTTCAGTACTTCAGTAAGTTTATACATAATTTAATTTTACTGAGAAAAATTACAGTATAGAAGAAAATGTCAATTTAGTCATAGTCTCTTAAATAGTATGCTTCAGTTTCTGAATCAGTGAATAACAATCACAATCATTAGTACAGCATTTAGTACAGATATGATAGATAGCTACAGATTTTGTTTACTAAAATTGAAGAGCTGAGTTATCCAAACTTTCTTCAAGATAACATAATGGAAGTTGAGTAAAATCTGTAACTTTACATGGTTTTAACCCTATTAGCTGTACATACTTTCTACTTAATTAGCATTGATATGTCACCTACACACCAGTGAGGAAAACAGATCAAGTTCTTGAACTTTAAACAAACAAGAGGAAGACATAACCCTTCATACACATACATGAGCCGTGTAACATAACACCGGCTCCCTGTTTTCCATGAGGCATGCAGTGCTGCACAGAAAAGTGGTATCTTTGGGCAGCAATACCTGAGCCAGCCTAGGTCCTGGAATGCACACAGCAGTCTTCCATGCCAAAATTCATGACAGAACCCCACCTTCTGTGGAGTCTCTTTTGCTTTATAAAGTGCCTTGCAAAGCCAGCTAAACTGCTCCTCAGGACTGAAGTACAGCTTCCACATACTGCAGTGCCATGCAGACATAGTATAGTTACTTAAGGATTCTGTTTTAGACAAGAAGTATTTGCTGAGAGCTCTTAATACTGCAGCTTTGTATATTTTTCCTGCATAACAAGAGTATGTAGCCAACCAGTAACATATAAATGGTTCATATAGCTAATTAAGTAATTTTGCTCAAGCATGCTGAAAAAAATTTGCAAAGTAAGTTTTTCTAACTGCGCAAAGTGAGTCAGAACTGGGTTAGCAGGATCTATCTTCTTTAAAAACTACAGATGCCTTGCTTTAAAATTATTCATGCTCCATAAGCTGTAATCATTTTCTTAAAGGCATAGAACTGTAATGGAAATGAGAAGCTGGTTGTTCTGAGAACAACACAAAGGCTTAAGAGTGACAAAATATTCAGTGGTGGTGTCAGTAAATTTCATAGTGGACCTATTCAAATTCAAACATTCTGTACCCTGTAAAATTTTGAAAATTACTTAAAACAAGCTTTTTTTTTTTTTCCTGCAAATACTGAAGGAGGAACTGAAAACACTTCTGCTTCCTTCCCAGAAGTATTCCAGCAGTGCGAACAATCTAAAAGTTAAGGGTTTCTGTAAAGCTGAATCTATACAAAAATTTAAGTCTAGCTTAACCTAATATTTTCAATGAAATAAGTTGAAACCCAAGCATTTAATTTTAATGTAGTACTACTAATCTAGAATACTTCCTGTTGTACATTCTTGAATACAGGCAGTGAAATTGCTACATATGATATCTTCCTTGTACAATTTAGTCAAAACAGTGAAATTCACACACAGCACAAATCCTACTGCATCTATCAGTGCTTATATACAGGATTAAAACCAGTGCAAACACTAGCATTTAGCCTACTTTCATTCTCAAAACTACGCTATTGCTGTAAATGCATAAGAACAAAAAACTTGTTATGCAAGAGTAGTGATATTTCCAAGCCAAATCTACCATAAAAGCACCTTCAGTTAGTTTGTAAAAATGTACCATATCTTAAATTTGGTTGCTTCAAAAGCCAAAATATTAAGAAAAACAATCTAAAATTATGAAGTCATGTATAAGCACCAGGTGATTTAATGTTTACAGTGCAAGACTCAATTTCTGTAAATAAACTGATTTCAAAATCCACAGGAGAGGCTATTCTATCAGTTCTCAATAATTTTGAGCTTTCTAACACATTTAGAGTGTAACTTCCTGCTTTAAAAGATTAAAGCACCTGACTTCACCTCTGAAAAAAAACTTGTGTTGCTCAGAATTTATAAAAAAATCCAGGTAGGTGAGGATTAAACAGCCCAAACAGCTAGAAAGCCAGTCACCCATGAAGCAGCAGTGCTGTCTTGTATCACAGGACATTAGGGCTTGGATTCTTAGTGTAGATTCTTACTCTTCACAACAAATGACAGGAGTGCTGCTATGAACTGCAAATCCAAAATAAGCAACTCTACTACAGTAAGTAAAAGTTGAAAAAAAAAATTTCTTAACCTAAAATGACAATGCAAGAACAAGTCTATTAATAATATCCAGACCTGAAGCCTGTTTTGTTTTTAAAAGGAACTGTTACTAACAGCCACAGGTAGGTGAAGAAAAATCACAGCAAGTAGCATTCTCAAAACACCAAAAAAAGGAAAGCTGGAGCACAGCAGAGAAGTCTGGAACTGTGACTAGACCCAGAACCTTACTTGAACCTATTTATGCATGTCTGGTCTAAAGAATTTACATTTGTGTTTAAAAAATATTTTAATTTCCAATAAATAAAGCTATTGCTCTTTTTTTTTTTTTTTTTTTCCCCAGTACCACTGTTTCCAGACTTCAAACTGTGTAAGACACAGCTAATTTCAAAATCATGCATGTCAGCTGGTCAAAAAGTGGAAGTTAAACAGCACTTCAGCACAGAATGTACATCATTCAGTCAGGCAGATGACTCTTCAGTCTGAGTTCAAAGTTTAAATCGTTCTGTGAAGGACAGTGCTAAAAATCTCACACTAAAGCAGGTAGTTTAGTACTCAAAACCACAAACTAGTACTTAGACTCCCAGCACCCACACATTTGTCGTCTTTTTGTTAAATGTTTGTTTATTCCACAAGTTCTTTAATTTCAAGAATATTGCGTGACCATTTATAATGTGAATAATCCCATACAGGCAAGCATTGCTTAATTGAGCAATGTTTGTTTTTCAAGTATCTTAATGTCAGCTCTCCAGTTTGACATGCACACAGTTACTTGTTTCTCTGTGTCTAGCTCCCATAAAATAAAACCTCAAGGAACTAAATTCTGTATCTCAGTTGTTATTTCTTCACTGTTTTACTGAGGATAATGTAAACTGTACTCCTGAACTTAGAAGTAATTATAAAAGGATGGTGAAATAAAAACAACATGAACAACAGTAAACAATTTAAAAAGTTCACAGTGCAGGGCATAAGGGAACCCATAAGTTAGATCACATGCCACCACACTTACATTGTTTTAAAAATCTTAATGAGAAAGCAGAAAGCAATGCTACAAGAAACAGTACCCTTATACAAATAAAGTAAAATTTATTGCATATTTATCACATTTATTTGCAACTCACATTAAGGCTAGATTTACTAAAATCATGACGTGTATAACCCCACTTTGGGTTGCTTAATGAAGCAACCAATTTTTCTTACACTGAACAAATCTTTCACTAAGAACTAAAAAATATGACCCAGTGAATATAGAGGGCAGGCAGCATCTCCTATTTATAGGATGCACTTGCTTCATTCAACAGATTTTCCCTGTCTGGGACCTGATTTCCCAAACAGTTGACAGAAACTCCAGATTCACTGTTTCATTGCCATCCCCTTTATTTACAGAACACTAGATGAAAAATAACTAATTTATCTGAAAAGTCAACTTACTTATTAAAGATTTCCACAGCCTGATATTTAATCATGCCTCAGGAGAGTCTCACTAACTCCACAGGCAGTAGCAGCCTAAGGATATGAATACAAACTTCTGCCTCACCATGAGTAAAGGCACTTTTGCTGGGAAATCAACTACTTGCACTAAAGAAGTAAGTAAAGATTAGTTTTCACCTGAAGCTGAAACCTCTTCTGGCATTATCCCACCTTCTCAATTACTGCTTTATGCCATTTACTGTTTTGAACAGCCTTTGGATATTTTTTTTTTTTTTTTTTTTTTTTTTTTTTTTTTTTTTTTTTTTTACAAAGTGAGACAAAGCTAGATTGAGTTATTTCACCATTTGGTCTTGAAAGACAAGGCCCTCAGGACTCTTGTCTTCCAGAAGGAGGAAATGCTGCAGTCTGTTTCTCCTCTTGCCTGATACAGAAGTCCAGCATTCCTACTGCCAAGATTATTACAGCATTAAGAGTCCCAAACCACGTGGTACCAGGCAAGTAAAAAAACCAGGAGACAGTTCTAAAGCTATTTCTTAGGAAAAGCACTAGTTAACAGATTAGGTAGGGTAGATGAAGTAGGGTGGTTGAAGGAAGACCAGGATTTTTTTTTTTTTTTTTTTTTTTGATGATACAAATTGCATAAAGACACAGTGCATGAGCAATACACTGTGATGAGACAAGGGTGTAGTTCATTCAACCTATGAAGTTACTAATTACTCACAGTTATTTTAGAGAAAAGTCCATTTTTAAATCTTGGACAACACGCTTGGTACCACAAGCTGCAGTGACAGATTATTTCAGTGCATTTCTCTCAACTGCAAAGCACATATTCAGAACCCCTTAACTTGTATCACGAAGGTGATTTAATCATTTGTCACCGCAATTCTGAGGTGTCATTCTCCTCCCCCAGTCTTTGATATTTTTAACTAAGAGAGCTTTGTAGCTGAAAATAACTGAGGCTACATCATTCAAATGCTAACTGCCAGTGCAATTCAATACTACTGGATATATACAGAGCATACACTACACGAGAACTGAGGACAACAGCACAGAATACAATATTGGACACCCTTAGAATAGTTATTGCAAGCCTGATTAAGCCATTTAGTGTCACACAATGACTCTATTATCCATGCACCTGCCTTCCTCCTCAGCAAGACCTACAGAGGCTTATTTACATTCAGTATAAATTCTACACAAGTAACCTCTCACAGACAAAGCTTAAGCTTTGCTTTCCTGAAAGTAGCTGCAACTGGGATATCCAACACAACATTTCACGACTTCTTACGCAGCTGGGGACAGTGCATTACAGTTGAAGCCAGACACTTTGTACAGCTAAGTTCTGCCATTCTTTACTTAAGACAGAGGCAGATTACATAAAAGAAGTCAACATGCTATACATTTGGCTCCAAATACTACTGACTGCCAGCCATCAGAAGCTATCCATGTGAAGGAAATAAATTCAGGCAAGCAACCGGGACAGAGAAAGGATGACAGGCTGAGGCTAGGTTTGAAATGTGCAACTTGGTTTCAAAATCACTAGGACGAAGAAGTCCTCTGAGAATCAGTCAGTTTCACTGCCACTGCTGTAATATTGCAATGTACTACACAAAAATGACTTAATGGGTCCAATAATTTACATCAGAGCAGTTGAAGTTAGGAAGCTGGTATACTCTTTAACAGTTAAAAAAAATTAAAATCAGTGACATCCTACAAAGGACTTGGCAAGTTTAATAACAACGAAAAAAAAATAATGAAAGAATGCCCTTTAATGCACAGCTAGGAACAAGTGAACTGAACACTGGAAAGGTACTTCCATGGACAAAGGCTATACTGCATTTAAAGTGCAACATTTGACTATGCCACTCCCATACTACAAAGAGAACAAACCCTTCCAAACCACCAGTCAGTCCCTGCATTGCATTTAAAACCAAACAAAATAAAACAAAACAACTCCTGAGAAAGAGTAAGGCTGGATAAAAAAAACCCTCAATTGCAACAGGCAAGTCTAATTTTTGTTCTTAGTAAGTGTGCTGTCAGAGGTCAAAACTTTTCATTATGGCATCATGGTCAAACTTGAAACTCAAGAAAGCTCTTGATGAGAAAGCAAATTTGTAATGGCCATTGCATGCCACAGATTGTCTGTCTACTTGTTCTGTCAGTGGATCTTCACTGGAGCAACACATCTCATATGCTGCATCTGCTTAAAGAGAAGATAGCATGAAACAAATATTAAACACATAGTTATCAGTAAAACTATCAGTAACAATACAAAGCCATACCTCAAACGCATATTCAGTTAATACTTATGGCAAATCTGTCTGTCCGTTCATAAATAGAAAGCATCTCAACCATATTTACAAGTCATCTAGTGGTTAGAACAAATCTTCCAAGTCACAGCAATTTGGGCACACTTTCAATAGTCAGCTTTGCCTACAGGTGCTGATTTTTACAAGTTATTCCTAAATATGGAGGACAGAAATATAGCCCTATTTTCTGAGCACTCTCCAGAGCAGTCCAATGCCAACTGCAGCTAATTACTAGCTGGAGAGAAAGCCATGAACCAACACTCAATTACCACTATTATGTTGAATCAGATGCTATTTTCCTAAAACAGCTTTGAAATACTTTTTACTCAGCCACCAGATTTAATCTGAGTCTTCATAATTTAGGAGAAGATTTGCAAAACCAACATGAAACAGCACATAAAGTTAACTAAACTTAGAAAAAACAACAATAACAAAAAAAACACTAAACCAGCCCACAACAACTCACACTGCCTTAAAAATAATACGGCTTTATAACATTTGACATTTGGTAGGCTAGCATACAAGGAAAAACCCACAACCATCGTTATTCAGGTGCCTTCAGCCTGTAATACATGTAACAATGGATGAAAATTCAGACTGCACTTGCCTGTTTCAAAGTTATCTTGAAGTCTTCTTGGATTAAGCCTTTTTTCACATTTCTGGTTAAAAGAATGACCGTACATTACACACTTCATAAAGAAATGGCATTCTATTTCTTGGGGTATAGCTTAAACACCACCTAAAAGACATGCTGGTTACCTTTACTTTCATATATCTCCTGGTGTGTGAATTATGTTACTTACAACTCAGCCTGAATTCTGTCCTGTCACTTTATCTAGTAAGCATGCTTCAAGTCCACAAGCCTCTCAGAAGCATGCAATCTTTCAACAGTCAACAAATAATTTTTAAAGTGCAGACTTTTAGGGAAAATTCTGAGTGCTTTCTAAATGTTTTTAAGCTGGAAAGGTCTTGCATGTATGTGTGCGGAATAAAACTTGCACATGCACAAGATCTTTCTTCAATCAGCTTGTCTCAAAAACCAAGGGGATTACATTTGCAAACACACTACTACTGCCAATTAAATTAGCGTGCATTACAGATACAAAGTTGGAATTCTCCAGGGAAGCCTTCAGTTTTAGCCCCAGCTATGCTGCTATAAGTATACAGAGAAAAGTATGGCACTTGCACTTTGTGCAAATGAAGAGTTCCCTGTCCTCCAAACTGTATTAGAAAATTATCACAGGGACATGAAATACTTAAACTTCAAAAGACTGACAATCATGAAAATGCAAATGAACCACCACAGAAGCATTCAGAAAAGTCTGTAAAGATCCTACAATGTGACTGTGGAATATTAACAGTTCACTTGTTTCCCTCAAGATCCTACAGATTCCCCTACCAGTTTTTTCCTATACAGCCAAATTTCCGGGCAGTCAATTCTTTCACATTTTATTCTCAAACCCAAACACAACTAAGCATTTCTTGCTACACTCAGGGTTTTACAGGACAAGAATTTAAAGTTTCTGCATTTTTACATGAAAAACAGAGAGAAGGTGATAATCATAAGCTCTAATGGGAAGAATCTAGTTTACAGCCTGTAAACAAGCAAAAATAAAGCCTGGACGAGCCAGCCAAGCTGTATCTCTATATAACGAAGGCTCACTGCTTCACAAGAGTCAACAAAGTAGAATTGGAGAGCCATAAAGAAGGGTAAGAGAGGGTAGGTAACAGTGTCTATGTGAAATAGACATTGTATTTTAAAAAAGAGAGATATCTCAGCGAGTCTTCTCCCAGCCAGCAGAACTGCGGGGACAAAGACAATTAGTTACTGCAGGGCAAAGGTAACAAAACAAGAATGTCATACTGGAATATACAAACTGCTGTAGTTCTACTGTATGATTAAAAAATTCTATGAGATTCTGCAGTTCAAGTCAAGTCTGTATCATAACATTTTTGCTAGTAAAGGGAAACAATAAGCATGCATTACCACTTTGTATCTAAATGTTGCATAACAAAACTCCATGCTTACAATAATATATCCTACATGAATAAAAAAAGACATGCACTGCACTGACTTCTGATGACACACCATAGCAGGCTATTACCTGACAAGAATTGGGAAAGCTTATGGTCTACTAAACAGCTGGCAAATTTTCAACTGCTATAACAAGTCCTTACTTCCAAAATGTGAACTCTGAAGTTTATAGTATACTTGTCTAGAGATGTATACACATACAATGTAAGAAATACCATATTTGTACAAACACATACCAAATCTTCTGATCAAATATAGTTGTGATAGATATGTGTGCTCTTTTTCAGTAGGACACTGGTCTAAACATTTGTTGAGCATTACTGGAACCTGTTAATAAGACACCTACCACATGTTTCTTACCAAGGTATGATTTGGCTTAACTGGTTGGCTATGGACTCCATTTGTTCTCTTCTTTTGTGTGGGAGTGTCTTGATACTGCTTTCTGCCATTGCTCCTCAAGCTCTGACTTTGCTATTAAGTCCAAAATGTAATAAAGAGTTCAGTTTAAATGTCAGCGTTGAACATCACTGCACTAACACCAGCAAAATCTGTCCTCCAAATAACCTCAAAACATTTAAAAAGGATCTTTTGCAGACAAGCTGGAGCACACTGGAATTAACTAAACATGCACTCAAATTACAAAGGGTCACCAGCTGCTACTCAGTCTCTCTTGCACTACTGCAGACACTGCATTACACAACAAATTCAGCTCAGTGAATTCCCATACACTGATACATATACAGTAGTAACCAAAATATTTCAAAATGGTACGTGGAGGACACCAAAATGGTGAGTCATAATTACTATCTATGCCTGGAAACAACTCAACAGCCACCTGATACCCACTACCTCTAATGCCAGATAAATCTCAGAATCGCTAAAATTTTTCTTCCCCCCCCCCCTTTTTTTTTTGCATGCTATGGTGACAAAATTCAGTATTTTCAAGCCAGAGAGGAATACTTATGAACAAAGACATCTGTTTTAAACTGTCCAGACACATATGTTTGCCTATGAGACAGCTTACCTTTATTTTCAAAACTTCAGCCATCTCAGTATGATTATATGGCTTCTGTGGCTGCTTTGGCTTCACATACTGCTCTCCTGAAAAGCCATCTGTAAACACATGCTGGCTGCAGCGAATTTTGGATCTGGTATAAGAAAAGAGAGCGTCATGGTTTAAACTCAGTCAGTAACTCAGCACCAGGCAGCTGCTCGCTCACCCTCTTTTACTCCCTGCTCTGGGCAGGATGGGGAGAATAGGAAGAATATAAACCCCACAGGTTGAGACCAGAACAGTCCAGTAACTAAAGTATAATACAAAACTACTACTACCACTAATAATAATAATGATAAGGAAAATAACAAGGGGAAGGAATATAAATCTAAAAAAGGAAGGGAAGAAAAACAACAGTAAACACCAGTGATGCACAATACAATTGCTTACCACCCACCAATCGATACCCAGCCCGACCTGAGCAGCAAACAAACCCTTACAAACAACTCCCCCTGGTTTATATACTGGGCATGATGTGCTGTGGTATGGAATACCCCTTTTAACAGTTTGTGTCAGGAGCTCTGTCTCGGCTCCCTCTCAGCTTCTTGTGCTCCCCCTCACTGGCAGACCACGAGAAACCAAAAAGTTCTTGATCAGGGTAGGTGCTATTCAGCAGCAACTAAACCATTGGTGCATTATTAGCATTGTTCTCAGACTAAAGCCAAAACACAGCATTACACCAGCTACGAAGAAGGACAAAAATAACTGTTACAGCTGAAAACAGGACAGAGTTTATAACACAACTTTAAACCTATTGGCAGCAGAAAAAATAATAGGAAAGAATTTTCTGCTTTTTGAGAACAGCCTGGAAGATAAGCTTAAGTAACCTAGAAGTGGAAACTGCAATAATGCTCACTGCTTTCATGCAACTTTGATTTGCTTTCTGGTAGGAAACCTATGCTCTGCACTAACAGCAGATCAGGTTCATGTTAGCATTTGCCCTGTTGTTGTCAGTGTTTGTCTCATTACTGCAGCATAGCCTTCTCTTTGGTCCTACAGGTTTTAAAGTCTGCTCTACCACTTTTCACTCAGCTGAAGCAAAAGCCAGCAACATCTGTTCCCCTGCCAACTCCCACAGGATTTTAGCTGGCTAGGTACCTGACGGTACCTGACAGAATTACTTTTAAATATCCCATTTTTCCTCTGTTGAAGTGCAAAAAAATCATTGAAGTTGAAGCACTGAAAGTTATCTATGTGTTCTAGCTTCTGGTTTTTGAATTCCCATAGATGTTATTCTAGAATCAGTTTTGACATATGAATTTACCAAAAAGGTGGTATCATGACATTAATTAACTTCTCATTCTATTTACACTCCTAAGAGATATGCCTGTAATTTTACTTTTTTTTCCTAACCCATTCTATTACTGTATATTTGGTCTGCGTGGCAAGGTTTTGGGAGTAGGGGGCTGCAGGGGTGGCTTCTGTGAGAACACGCCCTAAGCTACCCCCCACGCCCAACAGAGCCAGTGCCAGCTAGCAGTAAGATGGATCTGCCACTGGCCAAGAACGAGCCCATCAGTGATAGCTGTGGCACCTCTGGGATAACTCATTTGAGAAGGAAAAAAAGATACTGTGCAAAAGCAACTACAGCTGGAGAGGACTGGTAACATGAGAGAGAAGCAGCCCTGCAGACACCAAGATCAGTGAAGAAGCTGGGGGAGGAGGCACCAGGCACCAGAGCAGAGATTCTCCTGTAGCCGGTGGTACAGACCATGGTGAGGCAGACTGTGCCCCTGCAGCCCATGGAGGACCCCACGCTAGAGCAGGCAGATGACCAAAGGAGGCTGTGACCCCATGAGAAGCCCGCACTGGAGCAGCGTCCTGGTAGGAACTGTGTCCCTGTGAAGAATGGAGCCTGAGCTGGAGCAGGTTTACTGCAGGACTTATGACCCCCACATGGACCCACACTGGAGCAGCCTGCTCCTGAAGAGCTGCACACCACGGAAACAACCCAAGTTGGAGCAGTTTGTGGAGAGCTACAGCCTGTGGGAAGGACTCTGGAGAAATTTGTGAAGGATTGTGTCCTCTGGGAGGGACTTCATGCTGGAGCAGGGGAAGAGTGTGAGGAGTGCTCCCCCTGAGGAGGAAGGAACAACAGAGACAATGTGATGAACTGACTGCAAGCCCCATTTCCTGTCCCTCTGCACCACTGGGTGAGGAGCTGTTAGAGAAATAAGGAGCAAAGTAAAGCACGGGAAGAAGGGAAGGCTGGGGAAAGGTGTTCTTAAGATTTGGTTTGAGTTCTCATATGATTTGATTGGTAATGAATTCAACTAATTTCCCCAAGATGAGTCTTTTTTTGCCCATGACAACAACTGATGAGTGATCTCTCCCTGTCCTTATCTCAACCACAAGCCTTCTGTGATATTTGCTCTCCCCTGTCCAGCTGAGGAGGGGAATGATAGAGCCACTTTGGCAGGCACCTGCTGTATAGCCAGGGTCAACCCATGACATATTTGAAATACTCGAGAAAAAGGACAAACAACTTGCATGAACAATGTTTTATAGAAAGTATATAGAGGTGTTAAACTGACCTGGTTCTTACCTAGCTTTTTCCAAGTTGGGCCTGGAGAGTGTGCTCCCCGAAGATGAAAATCCATTGTCACTATCTGAGGAATCTCCATTCCTTCGGGAAATCCATTCCCTCAGTGGTCTGTGAGCAAGCAGAAGTGCGACAAGACCTACTTACTACAAAACAAATCTAAAGAAATTAAAGTTGTCTGAAAGGCACTGGCCCAGTCTTTGTCTCATCTCAAACATACCTGATGAAGGGAATTGCCATAAAAAATTTGTTAGGTGCTAAACCCAGCTTGGACTTTGGGGTCATGTCATTTCTGTGGCATGGTAATTTGTCAATGGAAAACCACTCAATATTCTAGAAAAACAAGAAGTAACATGAAAATACCCACGACTGTAGTCTTACAGAATATTACAAATATATACCAACCAATTATTTCTATTAATTAAAAAACTGTAGTGGAAGACTTTAATTAAGGGACCACATCAGAGTTTTTCACAAAAGGTTAATTAACAATGGAGTCATTCTCTGGACCTCAAATACAGAGTAACAGATGGTACAGCATATACTCATTGTAAGATACAGCACCTAAAATATTAAAGGTATTATCCAGCAACTAAATTCAGAATGAGGGTTTCAAACACCAACCATATCACTATACACTTAATGTCATAAATAAAGGTAGAGGTTTCAAATAACTTCTAAAGGCATTACAATTTTTGCTGGTCTTATTTAAAATGCCACCAAAACCGGACCACCTATACCAGTTCAAAAATTTTGAGAAAGAAGGGGAATAAGTTTGCAGAGTAAGTTTCAGGTTTTGCTTTAAAAGAGAAAAACATGGGTAGAAGACAGGATCTGCATTACAATTTCTACATTATTTTAACTATAAAAGCTATATACTTTGCAGAATGGGGAACAAAATCAGGAATTCTGAATATACAGTGTAAAAGAACCTACATGCGCTTTTCAGTTGCAGAACCTAGCCCAAAAACCTCATGTCCAGATAAAATGCGTAATATGTAAGTTACAAGCTAAACTGGTTTTCAATACAATTCTATAGGGAACACAAAAATGGCATGCCCATTTGTATTAGATCAGGTGAAGACAGCACTTCAGCACGGACAGAAAAATCTGTCACTATAAGACCTCTTCATCACCACACCTTTCAAAAAACCACAAAGTTCATCTTTTCATTCATATCTTGGAAACAGGTCTCTAATCAAGAAATTAAGACAACCCTGTCTAGTCAACTATAAGTACCTTTTCCTATTTAGAAAGGCAGATGCCCCAGAAAGGCAGATGCCCAGTTCAGTAGCATCATCTGCATGAAAATACAGAGATATTTTAAACTGAACTGCAATACAAGAAAGATACTCAAAATTCAAAATTATGGATATCAGAAACAAAGTTTCCAACAGATCTACTACCATAGTGTTTGCTTCTATCTTTCACAACAAGAAATTGACAATACCCTACATTGCAAAGATACCACTTCTAACTTGTATGAGAGGTATTCATCTGGCTTGGAAGTTCCATTATTTTATAGACCATTAGCTTTTAAAATCAAGCTCTGGAACACAAGGTTTCTATAGATTAAAATGAGATACACATACCCGAATTTCCCTTCTAGTTTTGGGGTTGAATTTTGTGTTCTTGGGAACTCCTGGAATGATGTACAGGCGTGCTAATTGATCATTAATTCGCAGCTCAATGTATTCTTCTTTGCAGATATAATCTTTTATGTCAAACCCAGTTTCTTCAAACACCTGAGAAGCACATAGATGATTCCATGAAGTCAGTGTGTATATTCAGACTCATTCTTTCAGAACCGACCACCACAAGAGAAGGAATGACTATTTTCAGATCTATCTATGAAAGCAGGCCACTGCTGGGGAAAACATGGCTTTACACACAGATACACTCTCAATAATAGAAAAAGAATCTAAGATCCTGTATTCTTTACATTTCCTTAAAACAGACAGACCTGTAATAAAAGTCAAAACTACTCTATTACACCTTCATGTAGTAATTAATTAATATGGATGGTGAGCCTCTACCTGCTCCTCCATGCTGCTGGATGCTTGGAAATCTTATTCACAATAAAAACTACTATTTGGGGAGTAAAAACATCTTCACATTCTAGACAGATTTACTGGTGCATCAATTTTTCATCTTTTTCAACGCATCTCCTACTTCATGAACCTTCTACCCCAATACAAGCAATCATTTCTATGTTAATCCCAAAACCCAAAAACAAGGTAGCAAAACATTTACAACAAAATTCAAGCTGCACATCCACACTGACAAACTTAAAACTGCATTGTTTAAGAAAAAAAAAATTCTAAAGAAAAATATTATATATATGCTGGAGATTACCAGAAAGACAGTATTTTAAAATACCATTTCCAGTTTTACAGTGTATATTATGGTCTCACAGTGAAGCATCACAGATTTACAGAATAGTTAGGGATGGAAGGCACCTTCAAAGAACATCTAGTTCCAATCCCCCACCACACGCAAGGACATCTTTCACTAGATCAGGTAGCTCAAACCCTTATTTCAAAATACATACTTCTGACAACATTCTTAAATATACAAGGTTTATAATATAAAAAAGCTTATGTCAAAGACACCTAGTATTTTAAAGCAGATTATGCCTGTAAGTAAATACTCATCCTTCCCCAGCCTTTTTGTTCTGCAGTGAACAGTATGTAGCTCAGGTGTTTCAGTCTTTGGCAAGTCATTTAATACTATATAATGTCCTACACTTAAACATCAGTAACTGCTAACAAGAAAATGTATTTTATGTGTGTTCATTAAATAATGTAATGTTAAGATTTTTTGCTCTTTGAAGTTCATATTAAATATGTGAGTGGTATGGAAAGCACCAACAGAGAATCACAAATATGTTTTTTTTTTAATTCATGCATCTTTGATGTGTATATGTAAAATAAAGATCCATGATTTCTCAGATACTGGTTCAGTACAACCATGAAGAAAATTAATGCATCTTACTATGTTTACCTTAATTTTCCCTCTCAAAAATTCTGGATGCATTATGTTACCTGAATGCTGAGTATATACCATAAATATTCTTTTACAGGCTATTTTTAATATGTAGCTTCACTATCCATCTAGATCTCTAGCAGCCATAAATCCCACACGTGATTTTTCAGGTTTTATTTTCCATATACCCAGATCCTAGTTTCTGCATCACTGACAAATAGAAAGTTCTTCACAATTCTTACTTAATCTTTTACAACTTCCAACTCAACTCTTTAGGCTCTTTACATAGCCCAGTGTGCATAAACTAAATTCCTGTTCTACCTTTTTACAGTCACGGTGCCCCGTAAAATAAATATTCCAAAATCCACAAATTAAGTAAGATTTCCCAAGCACCAAAAAATAATACTTAAAAGTACATAATTCAGCAAAGAACTTTAAAAATAGTACTCACTTAAAAAGTTAGTGCAAAACAAAAACACTGACAGTGATTTAAAATTACATAACCATACACCCTTGATCCTGGAACTCAGAAAAGCACTAAAACCTCTAGCCTAAGACTTCTGCAAGAATACACTACTTATTACCTGAGTTCATTAAAGAGATATCAAAGTAAAATGGCTTTTCATCAAATACACTGCTGCTCTCAGCAAAATTTTTCTTTCTTTAGATTAAATTTAAGCAAATAAAATACAGCTTACCTCTCTAGCAGCACAATCCTGAGGAGCCTCTTCTTTATTTACTTTCCCTTTTGGAAATCCCCAACCAGACTTTGCTAAATAGCCCTGAACCAAAAGAACCTGCAAAATGCAAGGGAATGCAACTGTCAAACACCTACTATTCTAATCTATTTTTGTCAGATCTCTTGCCTTCACCAAAATGATAACGTTAGCCTGGAGGAAGGAACCTGTGTTCTAGCAAGAACTGTGACTTTTTTTTCTAGGATCCTGCAACTCTGAATAAAAATGAAACAAAAACCTTTTATTTTAGAATAAATAATTTAAAAAAAAAAGGCGGAAGTGAAAACCAAGTGAAGTGTTTATTGTCTCCCATATATTTCTGTACACATTCAACAGTGTCAACTAACTGTCAGGTCTTTGTGTAGCTGAAGCACTTATCTTTTCCTCCAGATGAAAAAATGTAAGCAACAAAAAGACTACTTCTGCCAGCATATGCCATACTTCCCTCCAGCCCTTTACAGCTATTTCTATACTCACATTTTCAAGCGTCTCATCAAGGATAATTGCACCATAAGTTGGTACTCCCATTTTGTATTCTTTCCACTCATCTAAAACCTTTTGTACGTCTTCACCTTGAGGCAGTAAAAAAGGGCAGTGATTGAAGAGTACAGCAGCATGTTAAGGTAAACAAACTTAAGCATCCAGTTTCAAATCACATGCAGACATACAAGAGATGCTGATTCAACATTCGCAATAACACCACTCCCTCCCCTAAGTGCTCACAAGATATATTTTCTTGGAAGTAAAAAATATTATGAATACCCCATTACCAACTCTACAGGTTAGAAAGCATCAAGTAATTTGGTAATTCTAATACAAAACAATTAAAGAAGAAAATAAAAAAAAGACGGAGCAAGACTTGTTTGAAGGAATGTCTCCTCTAATTTTGAAGAAATAGTATCCACATAACAATTACTTTGAACTTTTTCATTTTAAAGACAAAAATACAGTTTCACCTCATGTTTGAAGCAGAGGCAAATTTTTTGCACAATCACTTGTTACACCTCAGAACAGAATCTGTTTATGTATTTACTATGTAAAAAAATTATTTTAAAGGTAACAAGTTAGAGATCTGAATTCACCAAAACTCACTGTGCAGAGAAAACATGAACAACTTTTGTAACTCAAACTCTGAAAGCAAATCCACAAGCCCTTAGAAAAAGTGTAATATTGTACGCTATATATAAAACTCTATTACCAAATAAAAATATTCCATAGCAGAGTACTTAAAAATACAACACTGCAAGAGAAATATTTGTGGCAAACGTAAGATGGAGGAGCTCACCAAGCCCCTCTCTATCATGCATTAGCAGTTCTGGTCTGGTGGGCAGGTACCAGAGGATTGTGGTTAGCCAGTGTGGTACCTCTCTACAAAAAAGACAGGAAGGAGGATCCCAGAAACTACAGACCTCTCAGCCTGACCTCAGTGCCGGGGAACATCATGGAACAGATGATTCCAAGTGAGACCATAAAGCACATGTGGGAAAACAAAGGGGTCAGGGCTAGTCATTATGGGTTCATAAAAGGCAGGTCCTGCTTTACCAGCCTGATATTGTTCTAAGACAAGGTGACCCACCTGCTTGATGAGGGAAACACTATGGAAATAGGTAAAGCATTTGTCATTGTCTCCCATGGCATTCTCCTGGAGAAACTGGTTGCTCATGGCCTGGAGAGGTAGATTCCTCACTGTGTAAAAAAATGGCTAACGGCTGAACAGTTGCGAATGATGTCAATCTAGTTGGTGACCAGTCACTAGTGGTATCCCCCAGGGGGAGTGTAGATCTGCTGGAGGGTAAGGCGGCCCTGCAGAGGGATCTGGACAGGCTGGATCAATAGGCTGTGGCCAGTGGTATGGGGTTCAACAAGACAAAGTGCCAGGTCTTGCATTTGGGCCGCAACAACCCCATGCACTGCTACAGGCTTGGGGAAGTGGCTGGAAAGCTGCTCAGCGGCAAACGACTTAGGGGTGATGACTGATGCCACTGACCATGAGCCAGCTTGTCTCCATTGTCCTGGTTTCAGGTGAGACAGTTATTTTTCTTCCCAGTAACTGGCACAGTGCTATGTTTTGGCTTCAGTCTCAGAACAATGCTGATAAGACACAGGGTTTTAGCTGTTGCTCAGTAGCACTTACTCTGATCAAGGACTTTTCTGTCTGTCATGCTCTGCCAGTGGGGAGGGACACAAGAAGCTAGGAAGGAGCAGAGACAGGACCCCTGACACAAGCAAGCCAAAGGGGTATTCCATACCACATCATGTCATGCCTAGTATATAAACTGGGGTGAATCACCTGGAAGAGACAAACTGTTGCTCGTGTCAGGTTGGTCAGCAGTCTGTCAGTGGGTGAAGACAATAGTATTGCACATCACTGCTATTTTCTGAGCTTTCTTTCCTCTTTTTTTGTTGTTCCCTATTATTATCAGTAGTGTTATTGTTGGTATTATTTCTACTAGCACTACATTTTACTTTATTTCCATTATTAATCTGCTCTTATCTCAACCCACATTCTTCCACTTCTCCTCCCCCTCCCACACAGGGTGCAGGGGGACAGGAGTGGGAATGAGCAAGTGGCTGTATGGGACTTAGCTGCCATCTGGGTTTAAACCACAAAACACAGGTAGGTAAGAAGGTCAGTGGAATCCTGGCTGGTATCAGAAATAATGTGGCCACCAGGACCAGGGCAATGACCTGTACCGGGTACTGGTGAGGCTGCAGCTTGAATCCAGGGTTCAATTCTGGGCCTCTCAATACAAGAGAGGCATTGAGGTGTTGGTGCAGGTCCAGAGAAGGGTAGTAAGATGGCAAAAGATCTGGAGCACAATGAGGAAAGGCTGAGGGAGCTGGTAGTGTTTAGTCTGGAGAAGAGAAGGCTCAGAGGGGACGTGCAAGGAAGATGGAGTGAAGAGGTGGCTGGTTTCTCCTGTCAAGTAAGAGGCAATGGGACAAGAGGACATGGCCTTAAGCTGCACCAGGAAAAGTTTAGACTGGACAGCAGGACAAATTTATTCACCAAAAGAGTGATCAGGCATTGCAACAGGCTGCCCAGGGCAGTGGTAGAACCACCGTCCCTGGGACTGTTCAAAAACCACGTAGAAGAGGCCCTTAGTGACACAGTTTAGTAGCGGACTTGGGAGTGCTGGGGTAGCAGTTGGACTTGATCTTAAAGGTCTTTTCCAAGATTCTTTTTCACTGATTCTGTGAAATGAACAAGTAGCATCAATTCCATTGTATGTTTCCTTCCCTGCCTACAATTACCAGAAGAATTCTTTCAGGCTGAAAATATAAGTAAAACCATACCTAAAATAAAAAATAACTACATCACACTGAGCAACAAAAAAAAAATAATTATATTTTTACAGCTTATTGTTAAAATACATCCTGTAGTTTTTCAAAAAGTAAATCTTTGTATTTTAACAGAGATGTTTAGTGAAACCACAGATAATAATATCGTGAAGTATTTTGTGTAACGAAACCACAAACAATATTACCATGAAAGTTAGAAGCAAAACCCCAATTCCACATAAAGAACATACAGGAAAAGTTTAAAACTCAAACACTTGCTGGATGAAAGCCAGAAGTTTCTCTTCCAGCAAGGGTTATATAGTGCACATTCCAGTGGTCCTTGTAAGCAATTAAAAAAGCAGAAGCCAAGAATATGAATAAATGCATCCTCTCCCCTACGAACAGAATTGTTTCTGTTTTCTGCTTTGTAGGAACAAGTGTCAGTACTTCCAACAAATACATACCACTGGGGAAACACATACCACCCTCAGCTATATTAACATTTATGTCACTATTTACTTAGAAGAAGATTAAATTAAGGAGACAGAACACCATGAAGAGCTCCAACAGCTCATCTCTGAAACCTATCTCTCTGGCCACAATGCAACCATGAAGAAAAATCCTCAAAGATCAGAAACTGCCCATTTCCCACATTTCTTTAGCAGTTTGAGAAAAATCTCTTTCGTGGATGCCACAAAATTTTGGAACCAATTTACAGAAAAAAGTCACAGAGGTAGCAGTACTAATTTATAATCACTAACACAAACTGACATTTTCCTGCTGCGAGTATATTTCATTAACAATATTCAGTTTGCAGTTTAGCCACTGAGACAGAAAACAATCACACTAAAAAAGGATATCAGCTTTAGCGAAGTCTCTTATCCCACACTGAGGTAGTCCTGGTGTGTTTTGCATATAGAAATCCAAGTAAAACCAATGGGCAAGTTCAATCTGAAAACACACTCTGATTGCATTATCTCTCTCTTCACTTGGAATGTGCAAAATAAATCGGCTGCAAGGAAAGAAAAGAGTAAGACTAGCCAAATCCATCAACTTAAATAGGTCTAACAATAAAAATGCATGCAACAGTGTAATTCCTGATCCATTAGAACAGAGCAACAGACCTCCAGATCTTCCTGGCAATCTAGACAGCAAAAGGTTTCCACATCAAAGGAAAATACAACATTTTAAGTCAAGACAGAGAATGGATCATGATATTCCCTCAAAAAAGTCAATTACAATAAACTTTGTAAATTAACTAAGGGAGGGCAAGGACATGTTACACAAATGGCTATATTACAAGAATGAAAGCATTTCTAAATGTCCAGTAAATGTCCTGTAAACTCTGATAACAGATATCAACACATTTTTGTCTGGACACAAGCTGAACACAGTATTTTCACTTAAAACCACAGTAAACTATTGGGGTAGATTTTACAATTCAACACAATCCTATTAAAACACGGACAACTGGTTATTTTTCAAGTCTACTTTATGCTTCAGTTCAGATACTAGCAGAAATTATATAGAGTCCCAAAGATGCACGTGTAAGCAGCATTGTGTGACAGCTTTCTTAAGCGGAAGCAGCTTTATTTATGCATAAGATCAACAGAATTTTCTTTTTAGAAATTTAAGATAATCTACCCCATTGAACTTAAACCATCTGACATAGATCTTTAACATTCAGCTCCTGAGTACCAACAGCTAAATTCTGGTTCTGGCACAGTATCATTCCCAGAACCAGAAATACTTAGAAGACATCTTTACTTAAAATTTGACAATTACAGGACGCCAAAAGTGGTTGCTTTCCAGCCACTCTGTCCAAAGACTGCTTCCTGCCTGGCCACTGAAGCCCAGCAAAGTGTCCTTGCCCAGGCTGAGGGACATGGCTCCAGCTTTCCCTTTGGCAGGCTGAAACAGCAGCAAAGCCCAGCACATAATTCCAGGGACACACACACACACACACGGAGGAGACTATCAAGGCTGTCTCATAAGCTGCCGCAAAGTGCTGCATTCAATGGGACCTGCATAGACAGCTCACATGAAACAAAAACAGAGACAAAGCACGTGTCCTACTCTTCTAGCAGAGGGTTGCTAGTGCAGGCAGAGGCTCACTAGTACACACTTGACACTCTCCAGGTTCATAAATACACACACATTCATGGAGGGGGCGACCACAGCTCTCTCTGTCCACTTAATACTCCTGCCCAGATCCCAAGATCTCATACCCATCACATAAGTCCCCATGTTGCTGGCTGGTCCAGCTCGAAGTTTGCTTGTGAACACAGGTGCACAACAGATAAGGGGAAGATAAGACATTGATCTCCACCAGGCACGTGGGCTGTGACCCAGGGTCCTCATGGAGGGGGTGACCACAGCTCTCTCTGTCCACCTAATACTCCTGCCCAGATCCCAAGATCTCATACCCATCACGTAAGTCCCCATGTTGCTGGCTGGTCCAGCTCGAAGTTTGCTTGTGAACACAGGTGCACAACAGATAAGGGGAAGATA